>JAOSBP010010409.1:0-11038 GCA_027563825.1 Erythroxylum mucronatum | reverse complement strand
GATTGCCTTTAGGGCACTACTCTAACAAACTCACAATACTAACATAAGTCGACTTGTGTCACTATACAAGTCACCTTATGGGTATCGTGACTAGATAAGTTGACTTACATCATGTACAAGTCGACTTACACTAACAACACGGCCTGCCCGTGTAAAATCACATAGGCCGTGTGTTTCCAACGCAGGAGCACTATTACACCCGAAGGTTACACGGCCCGTGTTTTCTTACCCTCCAAATGACAAAATCTCATTTCAAGTTCTTCACAAACTTTGTAGATATAGAAGTCCTCTTTCAAACCATTCAAAAATGAAGTCAATTCGATATCTGTAGTGCAAGTTATTGCAATTGCACCAAGGCATGTACAATTTGAGTAAGGACATGAACATGTTGGATTCTTTTGGCCATAACTTCTTCGCCTGACCTCCAAATTAAGCGATTCTTAAAGCGATGGATTCCTAACATGTTTTACTATATTTCCTTAAAAATTGGTATGCATTGGTGTTGAATTCAAAAATATTAATGCAAAGAAATTGGGGGTGGGGGGGTTGGTTGGGAGAGCATGATTGGGTCATGAACATACTTTGGTTTCTTAAGCATATCTTGAGCGATAGAGCTCCGATTGAGATGATTCTTGCTCTAAAATAAACTAGAGACTAAGAGATACAATTTTAAAGAAGTCAATTAAGATTATTGTGATTCTACTATATGAGCTCGCCCTTTGTGGTTTGAGATGTTATAAGAACGATGATGAATCGATGATGGCTTATAAGGGTTAAATGAATTAACCCTACAGGATAAACGCACACGTTTCATGATTCCAAAGAGTTTTGGAAATTAGGAAATAAAGAGTAATAAAGAAGATCACATTTTATGATTAAGCAAGAGTTGGGTTCCGGAAACAAGCGGTGTCCAACAATTATGGTATCAAAGTACGCGTTGGACTCTAGGAATAAGCGGGGTCCAACATATGTGGCATGAGAGCAAGAGTTGGATTCCAGAATCAAGCGGGATCCAACAGTTGTGGTATCAGAGCAAGTGTTGGGTTCTGAAGTTTGGATGTAAAGTAGAAGACACATTAATTCGGACATCACAAGGTAACTATGAGGAGTCCAAAAAGTTAAATGATGGAGGAAATATATTATAGGGAGCAAAGGAACTTGCTGACTTCAATGAGGCCCAATTTGGATGGGGAAGTCATCATTCTTATTGGAACATATACAATTTGGGTTGTAGAAGCACTCAGATTTTTGTTGGTCTAATAATGTAATGACTGACTTGGGACATCAAAACCTCTTAGGATTTTAGAAAGAAGAGTCCAATTCATGGGATTCTAAATTGGACAAGATCATAAATAAGCTCATGAACATGCAAGAGGCCTATAAGAGACCATAAGAGAAGCTTAAGCAAGTAACAGAAGATCATGCCTCTTCTGTTCATGACCTAGAGGTTCAAATGGACCAGCTTTCTAGGGAGTTTGTAAGAGAAGTGTGGAAAATTGTCTTCGCAACTTAAAACTAAATTCAATGAAGCAATGTAAGACTATAACATTTAGGAGTGGGAACGAGTTATGAGAATTAACAGATAGACAAGGTGAAACCCACCTTGTCAAAGACCAAGAGAAGCATAAAAAGGATGAAGAAAAGAATGAGGACCCTCCATACATTCCTCCTCCACCTTATACACAAAAATTATCATTTCCACAAATAATCCAAAAGAACAAATTAGATACCCAATTTGCAAGGTTTGGAGAAAAGTTGAAGAAATTGAAAATTACCTTGCCCTTTGTGGAAGCTTTGTAGAGCACACCTATGTATGTAACATTTTCCCAACATTTCTTAAAGAAATATTCTCATTCAAGCGAACTTGAGATGATAATCAAATGGTAGCCCTAACAGAAACCTCCAACTCCTTAATTACTAACCATATGCCTTTATAATTGACAGATCCAAGGAGCTTTACAATACTCTGTGTAGTTGGTTATGTGACTTAGGTAGTAATATGAACCTTATGCCTTTGTCAATTTTTAGGCAATTAAGGATGGGAAATATGAAACCAACTTCTATGCTTATTCAGTTGGCTTACCAATCAATGAAGAAAAAGTTAGGTTTGGTGGAGGATGTAATTGTAAAAGTGAATAAGCTTATCATCCCTGTGGATTTTATCATGCTAGACTTTGAAGATGATCAAAACTATCCACTAGTCTTGGGCTTACCATTTTTTTTACCATTGGAAAAGATTTGATTGATGTCCATGAAGACAACCTTATTCTTTGAATTGGTGATGAATAAGTGAAATTTAATATGAATAAGGTATTAAATAATTTGAAAAAGGGTGACTTATTCAGGAGAATTGACATGGTCGAATCTTTAAGGAACAAGAACAAGAAGAACATATGAAAATGAACATAAAGCTTAAAGTAGATAAGAAAGTCTTAGTTCATAAAGTGGAAGTGGAATAAAAGATGAGGGTGACTGAAGAAGAACAAGAACAAATCACCCTTTTACAAGACAAACTGTTGGATTCAATAGAAGATTTAGGGAGTTTTATTATTCCCTATTTTATTGACAGTTTGTTAGTAAAAAGGACTTTATTACACTTAATTGGTTTCATTAATTTCGTCAATATTGTCCTTTTGATTATCTTCCAACATGTAGCTTATTTACAAGCTACAAAGTTGAAATTAGGAAACACCGGTGGAAGCAAGCTACTCATAATTGATCTCCACTGAGCTTCCAAGGATGCAAGGTTAACTAATGACCATAACTTAACACATTTAGTAGTTAGATTTAAATTGTTGCATAGATATATTTCTTTTAAACTCTAAAAATAAGTTTGTAATGATTTGGAATGGTTTGGATTGCTAACTCTCTTACTCTTTTTAAAGCAATTATAAGATAGGTCAACAATCTCAGGTGTCAAGCGGATTTGGTCTCATCACCATCACCATCACCTCAATCACTATGACGATTCTATACTTTAACCTTTGTTTTTATTTTTATTGTTATTTTAAATTATTCTCATGTTTCTCTTTATTTATTATTTTTACATTATGTATTGTTTGTTTTGTCTTCTCACATTGAGGACAATATATTGTCCAAATGTGAGGAGGGTTTTGTTCATTATATGTTTTTTTATTTGAATGTGAATTTTGCATATTGTAGGTTATTTTTGTTGAGGCTTGCATGATGTGACTAATGTGAATATATTAGTGGCTAGAACTTAACGGAATCATTTTAACTTTGAACATAGTCTTTTAGGTTGCTAAGATTTATTAGCTTGTGAAATTAGTGTCCTAGGTTGCTTTGGTTAAATATACATGCTAATTAGGATATAATGTTAGTTCCTTCACCCCAGAAATTTGACACATTCATTTATAATTTTGGGTCAATGAAATAAGTAGCATCGTTAGTATCTTTTCATAAAAATGATTAGCTAAAGAAATGAGGTAGGCAAGAAAATATAGCAAAAAGAAAAAATGTGTGTTTTTTTAATAAATAACTATTCCGCTGACCCTTTTTGAAACAAATCGAGTTATGAATAGAGCTAGTAGCCAGTTAAGAATGTGATGTAGCTGAGTAACTAGGGGATATTCATCATAAATGTTTGCCTTCACGATAAAAAGGCTATAATGACATTCCAACCAAACCACTTAATAAAAACATGGCCTAGTTGAGTAATCGGAGGACATTCATCACAAACTTTTGCCTTCACATCAAAAGGCTAGGTTTATGTCAATTAAAAGTAACAAAAATAGCGCGTTGTTTAATAAATCCTACTTATCTTAGTAAACAACTTGAATTTTCATAAAAACTACTTAAGGATAGTTACAATTTTGATTGACCAAATAATTATCAAAGTATATGTGTAAGTGATAGGAATGAATGAGTTTGACATTAAGGTCTTGATTAGTATGTACGTTTGGTCCAAAATACTTAGACACATATTTCATAAGGTAATAAGTTAAAACAACTTAAGGGATCGTGTTTGTTGTTAAATTTGTTTTATGAAGTTTAATTCCATTGATCCATTATTGCATATGTGCATGTTTTATTGTTAATTGTTCTTAGTGTGTTTTTGTATATTGTTTTGTTTTTACTTGAGGACAAGAATAAGTTTAAGTGTGGGGATGTTGATAGTGGTAGATTGCATAACGTTTTTGTAGGTGGTTTAGTACGTGTTTAGTTATTAAATTGAAAGCTTAATGCACATTTAGGTTAGGATTTTGTTATTTAGTTAAATATTTGTGTTTTGTGTAACGCCAGAATTTTTGAGCCCTTTTGTATTGGTCGGTACTTGGAGATGCTCCTGTACATTGATATATATATATGGTTTTGTATGAGTTCAAACATGTATTTAATTCATTTGGGTGTATATGTAAATGATTTATAATGTTATATGCCCTTACATGAACTTAGAGTTCATCGGTATGCGAAATCTTGGCGATTTCTGACATATAAGCTTTTAAGTATATAAAACTGAGTCCATTGGATGAATAAGACCATGGTGGTTGAATTAAATGTGTTCTAATACCTTAGGGGTGATTAGACATGATTGATAGACTTATTGGACACTTAGAAAGTTTAATAGGAAAAGTTGAAGTACATAAATGCTTATTTGCAAATTGTTAAAAGTTAAAAGGACTTAATAGTAATTTTTCAATTCTTGGAGGACTGATATGTAATTTTATGAAGTTAAGGGGCTTAATTATTATTTCCAAGAGTCCAAGGACCAAAATAAAAATAAATGTTTTGGAGATTTCTAAATTTTGGACTTAATGGCAAATTTAGGAAAGTTTGGAGGGTATAATGGTAATTTCAAATACCTAAGGGCAAAATGGTAAATTTATCATGCTTGGTCAAAGAAGAGTCAAACTCTAGACCCTTCTTTATGTGTGTGGCCATGAAACCCCTTCATTTGGCATTAAAACACGTTTTTTTAAAATTAAAAGAGAGGAGAAAGGAGAAGTGAGGAAGTTTTGGCCATCACCAAAATTCACCCTTCTTTTTTATTTTTCAACTCAAACCAAGGTGTTCTAAGCTAATTTGGGGTCAAGGAACTCAAATCTATCATTATATTTGAGAAATTCTCAAAGGATTGGAAGATATCACCAAAGGAAGGTTTAGGTAAATTTTGTCTCATCTCTCTCTACATTAGGATTTTGAGTTTGGTGTTAAGATATGTTGTTCTCCATGCTTGATTGTGCATAAAACATGGTTTAGATGAATGAAATGTTGGATCCCGTTTTCGGAACCCAACTCTTGCGGACTCATACATCTGTTGGATCCCGCTTGATTTCGGAATCTAACTCTTGCTCTGATACCACCTATGTTGGATCCCGCTTGTTTCTAGAATCCAACTCTTGCTCTGATACCAACTATGTTGGACCTCGCTTGATTCCAGAGTCCAACTCGTGCTCTAATATCATCTATGTTGGATCTCATTTCCGAAACCCAACTCTTGCAAATATCATCATACTTAACTTGAGCGTGCATATTACCTTGAAGGGTTATTCCATAGAACCCTAATTAATCATCATCAGTTCATCTTCATTCGCATCACATCCCAAAAATTTCCTCACAACATGTTCAATGGTGTGCCCACACAAATTAGTCGCCATACTCGAACTCATTCCTCCTATTTGTGAATAGAATTTGGAAATCTTCAAACTAGAATTTCAATTTGACTTCTTCAAAGAAATCATAGCTCTAAGTCTCTAGTTTGTTTTGAAGTAAGAACAATCTTAATCGGAGCTCTATAGATCAAGATATGCTTAAAAAGCTAAAAGGTGTTCATACCCCAATTATGCTCTCCCAACCGATCCCTCATTTTCTTTCCATCAAACTTTTTCAAAACAACTCCAAATGATACCAATTTTCATGTAGAGATAGATACATGTCTTAGGAATCCATTGCTTTAAGAATCACTTCATTTGGAGGTCAGATGAGGAAGTTATGACCAAAAGAGTCCAACATGTTTATACCCTCAATCAATTTGAACCTATCTTGGCGCGATTGTCATAACGTTTGATAGAAATGTCCAATTTAGTTCGTTCTTGGACTATTAGAAAGAAGACTTCTAGATCTACAACTTTCATGAAGACCACAAAGTGAGATTCTGCCTTTAAAAGGGTCAAAAATCGTGATTTCATGAAGTTGTCCCATGAATGTCCGTTTAACGGACATGTATCGGGTTTAAGAGCCAATTTGGCCCGAGAAGGTCCGTTTAATGGACATCCATTTCCGTTTAACAAACATGGACTAGCCTATGGGTGTTTTTACACCCGAGAAGGTCCGTTTAACGGACATAGGGTTTCCCAAAATCCCTCAAAACCCTCTCCAATGCTTCCTACATCCAATTTAACATCATATTCACTCATAATCTTCCCAAATTCAACTCTTCTAGTGCCAAAACACTTCATAACAACTCAACACCAAAATTATATCTCCAATGACTCATAACATACTCAAACTCTCATCATTCTCCATAGCTGTCATGTTCATACCCTCCATGCAACATTACAACTTGTAATGATCATATCTTTTCACTCCAGTATCCAAAAATTACAAACTTTATACCGTTGGAAAGCTAGAAAGATAGTCTCCAACTTCCAAAAAGAATTTTTGGCTAATTCTACCTAAATCATTTAAGTTTTTCCCTGGAAGTTAGATATAAATCTTATCCTTGTGAAAACTTGAAATTGTCCCAAATTCACTTCCTCTATGACAACATCATTCATAACAATTCAACTACCAATTGGAATTCATCAAACTCTCAACCTCAAATCATTTGGCCCTTCATATTCAGCAACATCTCATTATTCATAACATTCCTATCTTTCTTTTCCATAGTGCCTCGCTTATATATATATAACAATAGTCCATGATCAAAATTCATCAACTCAAACGAGTAACTTCTTCAAATATATCTAATTCTAAGTCAACTCAAATCATCCATACACAATGCATATATCATTAACATCACAAGATAAGCGTTTACAAAGCTTTAAGGGCGTGCCAAGCCACATTACATCATCAATATCAAAATCCAAAATACAACAAAAGATACAAAATCCCATAATTCTCAACATATGTCTAAAGTCTTATTTTTACATCAATCTAACTTAAAATACAAAAATATGCATAATCAAACGAATGCCTTGACTTTCTTTCACCCAATCTCTTTCTTATCACCTAAAGATGGGAATGAAAAGGGGGTCAGCTTAAAGCTTGTGGGTAACAAGTTTATAACGAATAACAAGCAAAATCATTTAAAATGTTCATTTCCATAGAAAAATTCTTATTAAATCATAAAACACATGTTTTTCAAATTTCTTGTCATGAAATCAAAATCACAAACAATGCAATTTATGCATTTTTCAACTTGTTCATAAATCATAAACACATAAGCACATCAGAATGGTTTGGGTGGATCCAAAAATAGAACGTACTACATATTTCTACATAGCGGTCTTGTGTAGCCGTGAACTTAGGGGAGTCCATGAAGGAGCTCCATGCCACTAGCGAGCAGGCAAGAGAAACCTTTTGTCAAAGTGCACTTAACTTAACTTAGGGGACCACCACAAATCCACATAACATGTAATTCATGAACTTGAAAACAGATTGCTCAAATGACAACATTTTGGAAACTTGTTTTTCATGAATATGCAATTTTTCGAAAACCCTTTCATTTAGTAATTCACAGTTCATCATCAAAATTTCATACACCACAACATGTAGCAATTTCTCAAATCAATCAAAAGTCATAAAAGCAACATTTATGAAGTTATTGTAATCATTTTATTCTCTTGATTCAAAAGAAAACGTTAGTGGCTTATTACTCAATTATAAACATAGAACTCACCTTAATTTCCTTGCTTGAAAACCTTGCTCAAGAAGCCTCTAATCTTGCTCCTCTTGCCTCTCTTGATTTTCTTCAACATTGACAAAAATTTCCAAATCAATAGGCATTCCAATTGAGAAACCCACAAAATATATTCACTAAAATTGATCTTAGAAAGCTTAAACCCATACATTTCTTAAGCTATATGAACCAAGAAACTTTCAAAAATCTAAAATCTTAAGATCAAACTTACTATGAATCTCCACAAAACAATGATTTTCTTGGCTCTAATGGAAGCTCTAGTCCTCCTTTTCCTTTGTCCTTCTTGAATCAACTTCAAAACCACTCTTGAAAACCAAGAAATGAAGAAACCCTAGCTTCCTTCTTCCTTTCTCTCAAAACCGACACTCTCTCCTTGCTTTCTCTCTAACTTTTGTTGCTTCTCACCTTTCCCTCTTCCAATCCATGTTTTTGCCCCTTCTTAAACATAAGACCACACCTTTTATTTCAATTTTGCCATTAATGAGTGTACAAAGACCTTTATACCCTTCCTTACATGCCTTACAACTTAAATGGCTTAAGTGGTCTTCCCAAAAAGCCCTCATACATATATACTCTTACTACTTAATTCAACTAAACCATATTTTAAAATCCTACCAACGTCAACATAATAATTAACTCCAAGTAAAATAATTAATTTAGCAAGACCTCAAAATTATTTAAATCATGCTTAACTTGGTTCCAAAAATCAAGACCTTTTTTAATCATGTAATTGAAGGAATTTGATAGTACTTCCTTCTAGAAAAATGTTTCTCATTGTCTCAATTTTCTAATGACATCAAAATCATTCAATTTGATTCAATAGTCTAAAAGTTATACCCTAAACATTTTCAGACTGTTCTGACACGAAAACAATATTCTGTACTCAACTTCCATCCGAAAATTGATATTCTTAAAGACCTAATTAAAACTCAATTTCATCAGACAATTTGTAGCCCTAACTCTCTAATTTAACCCAAATCAAGAATCATCTCATTTGGATAACTAGAACAAAAGTTATGGCTAAAAAACTTAAGCATACTCAATGAACATGTTTCAATTACTTTTTTTCCAGCTTTTAACTTCCAACATATCATATATAACCCATCTTATATCTAAACTATCTTTTCTATTTCATTTCAATTTCAAGAATTATCCTTTTCTTTACATATGAATAATCGCCAACAATTTTACATTTAATCGAAAAGTTCAGGGTCCAACAGACTAAGCCCTATGGGCCAGTATTTGTATAAGTTTGTGATAGGCACTTGGTCACAACAATAAGAACGAATGTGAGTCTCATTCATAGAGCATTCATATAGGATTGAAATTCATAAATGTTCTGGAAAGCTGCATTGAATGACTATATGATATGCCATGTTATGTGAGTATCTGAATAATAAATGTATGTTTAGAATGACTAATTGTGCGATATATGAAGTGTGTATGTGATCCGATGAAATCATCAATGATGGTTCACTCATTGAGTTCGCAAAACTCATCAAAAATTGCAATGTGACTTTTCAGGTAAGAGACAGGAGACCGAGTGCTTTAGACAGAACTAAAAGGCCCCTTTGGATTTTGTAATGGATCAAAGGTCTGTCAGCTGACACCAGAAGTGTTGTAGCATTTATTTTGTAGTTTTGTTAGAACCTATAAGAGGTTTTGTAAATATTTGTATGATGGAATCAGTGTAATAATTGTGAATGAATGCAATCAATGGTTTTAAAATTGAGTATGTTAGATGATGCCATGTGTAAGTTGGATTTGCTTTTGCTCCAAGGGTATATACTTGAATGTCCTTCGGGTATTTAGGTATTTGCCTTATAGCAGTGGAATGTTGCATTGAGTGTATTACCCCGTAGGGTTATTTCAATGAACCTTCATTAGTCATCATCCCACAAAGGTGGAGTGCCCACGCCAGTCAAACACCAAAATCATAATTTGACTTCTTCAAAAAAATTGTAACTCTAAGTCTCTAGTTTATTTTGAAGCAAGAACCATCTTAATCGGAGTTCTATAGATCAAGATAGGCTTAAGAAACCAAAGTATGTTCACACACTAATCATACTCTCCCAACCAACCCCTCACTTTCTTTCCATCAATCTTTTCCAAATAAATCCCAAAGGCTACCAATTTTTATGGAGACATATAACAATGTGTTAAAAATCTATTGGTTCAAGAATCACTTCATTTGGAGGTCAGAAGATGAAGTTATGTCCAAAAAAATCAAACATAATTTTGTCCTCAATTATACTGAACCTATTTTAGGAAAATTGATATAACTTTCACTAGAGATGTCAGATTAAGGTCATTCTTGACGGTTTGAAAGAGAACTTCTAGCTCTACAACTTTTGTGAAAACGCCGAAAGCGAGATTTTTTCATTTAGAGGGTCAAAAAATCAAATTTCTGAAAGTGAACAGTATATGTCCACTAAACAGACATACAAGTCCGCCTAACGGACATACACGGGGCTGGGAGCCTTTCCAGACCCGAGAAGGTAATGGGCAAGGTTAGGGCTCCTCACAGACTAAAGAAGGTTCATTTAACAAACCTAAATAAACGGACATAGGTGATACAAAACTCCCTCCAAAGCCTCTCTAATGGATCCTACATCTATTATAACATCACTTTCACTCATAATCTTCTCAAATTCACCTCTTCTAGTGCAAAATCACTTCTTAGCAATTCAACCACCAAATTGATCTCATAATACCCTCAATTTTCAACTCATTTGATTTATCACATTCATCTACATCTCATCATTTACTATAGCTATCCTGATATACTTCTTATGCAGCATTACCAACTTATAATGTATCATATCTCCAACTCCGATGTCCAAAACTTTCATACTTTATAACCGTGGAAAGCTAGAAAGATAGTCTACAAATTCCAAGATGACAATTTTGGCTAGTTCTACCTAGATTAATATAGTTTTTTCCCCTAAAGTCAGAACATAATTCCTACCCCTATGAAAAGCTTGAAAATGCAATGTAAAGACTTGGGAACTCATAAGCAAAACATAATGTATATATATTTCATTAACATCAAAAGATAAGAGTTTTACTGTTGGACCCCGAAATTTTTTGTAAGTTAAGACTATTAAACGAGTAATTATCGATGATTATTTGACAATTATTTATGTATAAAGCGAA
>JAOSBP010010381.1:0-11040 GCA_027563825.1 Erythroxylum mucronatum | reverse complement strand
CGGCACGGTTGCCAACCGTCTGTGCCGTCACACCACGCCTCACCGGAATTTTTGGGATTGTCAGGAATCCCGAGGCCAGATTGTGCCATAGGAGTTCACCGTCATCTTCCGACTCCGAGGATGGCCTTTCTTCGCTCTTAAATTCTCCGCCTGAATATTTCATACTCGCTGCTGCGCTGAATAGGTGAGCAGAAGCATCATTTGAACGCTATCGCACAGTTCGAAACCATGTCTACAGACTCAATGATGTCAAAAGAGGTGCAAAATTTCCTGGACTCATTGGCAGAGTTCTCTATCAGTGGTGAGGATGTAACAACACGCCCATCCTCGCCTCGATACTCACATGAAACGTTGGTTTGGGGTAAAACTAACGCCCCCAGAATCCGTCCTGGCTTGTGAGATTGACCTATGCTATAGGAGCACAGCGAAACCTGAAACCGGAGGTCGTTGTACGGCCGACGAGTGTCGATCAGATTCCGATCATCTCCGATTACTTTCCGAAAGCAAGCTCGACTTTGCGATTCGCAACGGCGGAATCGGGTCCGCCTCCGCAAAGCATGTTCTGGTCTCAATGAGTAATCTGAACGCTATCGAATTTGACCAAGATGATGAATCCGTCACCGCAGGAGGTGGCTCCCTCTGGCGAGATATCAATATCTTCATGGCGGCTGAGGCTCCAGACTGGTCCGTTGTCGGCTCCAGTACAGCCTTCACGGGAGTTGTTGGTTCCATTTTGGTAGGCGGTATTTCTGCGTCTTTGTCGGATGAATTTGGACTTGTTTCGGATCCGCAGAATCTCCTCGATGTGCAGATCGCACTTGGAGATGGAAGATTGATATGGGCTTCCGAGGAACCCGACCTCTTGTGGGCTGTCAGAGGCGGACGCTGTGCGTTCGGTAGTAGGTCTTGAAACATCGTTTCGCAGCCCACATCGGCTGACAAAGCGACAGTCATCACGGCAGTTCGTCTTCGAGCTCGGCGCCTAGTATCGAACTCTCTCTACAGTGCTTGGGTCTTGTACCCATCAAATCGGGTGCCCGAAGTTTCTCGAGCAGTGGCAGAGCATTTGGCGGCCAGCGGGGATCCTAAGATGGGGCTCGTCGGCTACATCACGAGTGCCCAAGGTCTCTTTCTGAAAGCAGAAGCTGGTGTGGCATTGAAACTCAAAGATTGGCATGGCCACGAGCACGCCCATAGCCATGAAGGGTTTCGATGGGCGTTCGAGATCCAGGGTGCCCAGGTGATGGAGAGAGTGATCTCCGTGCATGAAATGAATCAAGCAAGCGGTAAGTATTCTGAGCCTATACTTGAGAACACCTGACTTACTGAGCCCCTATTAGAAGCGGCAAAAAAACTTACCCGGCAATCATTGCCACTTTGATGCTACAGGGCTCGTCGACGAAATTGACGAAGAGTACATCATACGTGCAAACGCATGGTTTGACAAGGTCACTGCCACTCGCTCCGAGTTTTCGAACGGCTCATACTGCCTGCTAGAGTTCGCCGGCCCCCTCACATTCGCTTCCGCCTCACCCGAAACCACGGCATGACCCCACGGCAAATCAAAACATATCCTACAGCTGGGTGTAGGGTACAGTGTCGAGCATCAAGACGCAGAACTGGGGTTTCTGGCTTCGGATTTGTTGAAGGATGCATCCAAGACAATCCCCTCAGTTCCTTTAGGCAGCGGAGATTTCACTCCAACCTTTTTTGAGCCCAGTTTCATGGATGTTGAAAAGGTTGGTCCTCATATATTTCTGTCCAAGTCATGCATGAACACAGTTCGGATGATCAGCTGACATTATACCAGATATACAACCAAAACTTGAGCAAGTTGGAAGCTATCGCAGATCGATATAATCAGCGTAGAAGATTCAGAAGTTTGTTCAACCCAGACCCCAACTTCTGAGTGAGATACAGTGCTTCGAGTCGCTGTAGTCAAGCTTGTTGCATCAAACATACCTTCCATCTCTACAACAGTCCGATTCCAATAGAGATAATGTCATAAAGAACGGAAGGTTTCGACGTGGGGCTACGCCCGCATCCAGCACCCATATGGATGCACAGATTCTGATTGGTGACCGCATGCTGCATGAATTAAACCCTCTACCACTCACATTCGATCGAAAGCAGAGTTATGCAGAAAATAAATCTAGCTTGCTAAAGCAATATTGTTAAAGATTATTTGATCTATAGATCTAAGTATGCTCATCCTCTTCAGCTCACGGGAATGCGACCTCAGCGGCTAAACGAATACAATTGAGCAAGCAGATCCTCGTTTCAAATTGCTAAACGTTCGTGGAGAGATAGGGACGGACACTGCCTCCTTGAGCCCAATGGGCGAGCCGTCCACCCCGAAGAGATACTTCATAAGCACAGTGAGCCATAGCATCACCAACGTTAACGTTCAGAAACTTCACTGCCTCTCTCCAAGGTTCACGGACCGTCGAATGATGGGTTTATGAACATTATCGCGTAAATTTCGATTCGATCCATGGAGGTGACCAAAGGAGATGGATGCAAGCGAGACGAATGGGGGCCGAAAGCAATGGGGTCGGATCCCGGGCCTCAAAAGGGACCGAGGTCTTCTGGTGTTCACTTCATCGGTTGAGAATATCGCCCGATCTGCAGGCTGCGCCGTAATCGTAAGGCCATGATACTCGATGCGTGAAATATGCACGACTGGCGCGAGTTCGTTCGTAGATTCTGCGAGCGGCTTGCGTTTTGCATCCCGTGCCTCTGCAACAGGACTTTTTGCTTCCAGCGAAACTGTAGCTTGTGTTGAACTCACTCTGAGACGGCGTCCGGGTCACTGATAAGGCAGCTCACGGTTACATCTATCTCAGGTTCTCGATGAGGATTGAGAACAGAACTCACAATATACACCTGTGTCTGCCTGATCGCTCATGAGTGATCGTATACTTGGGATCGAGATGACGCCGAAGATTAGAATCGCAATCGTCGGAGGGGGAATAGCTGGGCTGACACTTGCCAATGGACTCATCAAGCACACTCAAATTGACTTCCACGTCTTCGAGGGTAAATCGACTTTCCGCGAGAGAGGAGCCTCAGTCGGGCTGGCACCTAATGCGCAGAATGCTCTCCACGAGATGGGAATAGACATCAACGAGGCGTTCAAAAGTGTAGGTGCGGGCGAAAGAAAGGCAACGAAAGCATTGGTGGTAAGTCGACCTGAAGCGATTCTGCGTAGTCCCCTCAAATGATTGATCTCATTTCGGAACAGGCTATTGGCGAGCACAAAGGGAAACTGTTGTTCGAGGTTCCTCCAGGGATCTACTCCGTAGCACGTGTACGTTGGCAGGAACAGCTGCTGAAGAATATTCCGGAGGAGAATCTGCATGCGAACAAGAAATTGAAAAGCATCGACGGACCGAGCGTTCAGGACGGAAGTTATCAGCTTCATTTCGAGGATGGCACTGTATTCGTCTCTGATGTCGTCGTGGGATGCGACGGACTGCACTCCAAGATACGTGAAATCATTGTCGGCGCCACGGCTCAGAACCGACAGACGATTGCTCCAGTCTTTGCCGGCTACTGGGATGCGCGAGGTCGGCTCACCGCGGAGAGGGCGCTCGAAGTGTTCGGCACCGAGCTCTATGATCCACGGTCGCCAGCTGAGACTTGTCTGATCGGTGACGGCTCGTTTGTTTTGTTGATCCGAAGCGGCAAAGGAGACACATGTCATTTCGCCGTGTCCGCTCGCGCCGAGCCAGACTACGACACCACGGCTTGGAAGACGCCGTTGAGCCGAAAACTTCTCGATGAAACGTACACGGGTTGGGACGAAAACATCAAGGCTGGTGTAACCGAAGGTTTGCTCGATCCTGACTCGGGGCCCGGCGTCGTCTTTTCGCAGTGGGAAAGTTCCGAGGCGCCATCGTATGTCCGCGGGCGTCTTTGTATGATGGGAGACTCGGCGCATTCGACGACCCCTTGGTTGGGACAGGGTGCAGCGATGTCGACGGAGGACGCAGCAGTCCTCTCGGCTCTTCTTGGAAAGGTACAATATCGGCAAGATCTGGAGCCTGCTTTGATGATCTTCGACCAAACCCGCCGCGGCAGACCAGAAAAGGTCATACGGCAGAGCAGGGAGGCTGCAAAGCTGATGACCGGACAATGCGGATTGGACCCACTCGCGGTCGAATCACTCCAGGGCAGCAGATGGTGGACAGACCTTTGGGCTTTTGACATGAGGAGCCATATTCAGGCCGCAACTGAGAAATTGGATAACTTGATCTCGGAGAGACTGCGCGCTGAGGATCGGCTGGAGATTGATTGAACTGCTCGGTTCCCTGGGGTTAGCCATCGACTCTAGATTCTACATGCCCCTTGGTAGTATAAAGCTAGATCGGTATCGGGTAGCTTACATACGAGGTCGAATCATGTTCTTTCCAGGGCCCCTACCTGGCTTCCATCCACTCCCGCAAGGATTCCTTGTCAACGTACCTACGAAGTTCAAAGTCGTTGACGACCAACTCTCTTGGGCTCAGCTGCGAGAAACACAAGAGGTGGTCAGCTTGGCAAGTGAAAGCGGGTTAAGCATCCTCGGGACAGTCATCTAGTCACGTCGACATCAGTGAAATCAGCGTTGTTGACCCCCATGAGCCACCAACATGCTTCTCTAGTTCCGCCCAGGTTTTGGCGGTGATCGAGGGGTAGTAGTCCGGGGAGGAATACCGTTTGGTATCTTCTACGCTATGTTACAAAGATCCTATGCAAAGAGACTGGTGAGAAAACCGTTGGTGGCTTTGCGATGCCGGTTTGTGATTTGCTACATCTCAGACCCAGCATTGACTAGTGTCGATCGGAGGACAAAATATCTACTTTATTCTCATTCACGGCAGACATGACGAGGCGGCCAAGTATTCAAAAGACTATTGCCTCGCACAGAGCTATTACAGGAGGTACGTTGACATGCCTACAGGCGTGATTTATAATCAGTTACGTAGGTCCCTCTCAATTTTCACTGAGGAAACTCCCAACGGCCTTCAAGATTTCTGCGCGCAAGTGATAGCGCGCAAGTGACACATATGTCCACCATTTTCGAATGTACGCCAGCGTACTTTCGGGATCAAGTCAAAGAATGGAGTCGTGGCGACTTCGTATGAGGTGTTCATCTCGCCGTTGTAAACCAAGGTTGGTACATCGATGTTGGGAAGGTTCGGAATGGAAGTCCAGCCCAACAGTGAACCAACACTTGTGAGTGGTGAAGGGCCGTTCCTGAAAGGGAGGAAATCCTGATCAGCAGGAACTCGTAATCAAAACAGCCGTGTTTAAACGAACATAATTCCGTAGACTGTCTTGTCCTCGGTCAGATTTCGTAAGGTGGGCAAGAGCTCGGGTGGCGGGAACAGATCAGCACGGCATAGATGCTTTGAATAATACATTCCGAGAGCAATTTTGTACCCAGGATCATCAAAGTCGCCTCTATCCTCCGCGTCGTGTAGCGCCTTTTGTGTTTCGGAGGGCATTTGCGCGATCAGTAGCTTGGTTCCCCGGATGGAGAGCTCTTTGCTCGCGACAGCACTGGCGAGAATCAATCGCTTCAGCCCTGGAGGTCGACTCGCGGCAAAATTCGCCCCGAACATACCTCCCCAGCTCTGACCGAGTAGGTAGAAGCCATTGGCGAGGTTAAGAAAGTCGAGTAGATTTCGTAGCTCAGCAAGAAAGAGACTCTCCCGCCAGATCTCTTTGTTGCCCGCCGTCTCGGGCAAATGGGTCGATGCGCCACATCCAATTTGATAGTAAAGTACTACTGATATATTGTAGTCAGACCATAGCTGGGCGAAGGGTAACAGATATTCGTGTCCGGCTCCGGGACCACCATGAAGTATTACCAAAGCAGGGGAGTCGACCGACAAGTCACCGGAGACTTTGTAGTATGTATATGTAACATTTCTTATCAACATCTGGAACTTTGAAAGGGATGTTTCCGTCGGATGTCTGTACTTGGTTCATGTTGTGGGGAATCGAAAGTGAAGAGTGAACTGAACGATGGATGAATACGATGGAGGAGTCGTGATCAGGTGGGCTTTCGGGCCGAGTTGTTTTCGACCCTGGCGGGTGATTGCCGCGCCCGATGTTCGTTTAACGGCAGGTCTCTCGGCTGAGAGACGATCTTTCCCGCGCGTTCTTGATTGGGAGGCTCGAGAGGAACATGTAGCGTCGCGCCGGATTCAAGGTGCCTACCTTGCGATTTTTTCACCACGTCGACACACGGTCTACAGTTAACACACGCTATGTTACAATTTCAACGTCTTTGCGACCGCTCAGTCTCATAAGACCAGGGTGACGATGATTTGCCTATACAAACCTGATACAAGTTGGATATTATGGCCGATAAATTGATTGATTGAAAGAACTACAGAACTAACCGGTGCGGAATCTCTCCTTTAATAGGCCACAGTCAGCCCGTTGGGCCTATCCCTTCGGGGCTGCTTGGGGCGGGTCCCTTTATCAGTACCGGTTTACAACAATACTGCTGCATGACGACCCGCTTATGACTTCCTTCGCCAAGAATAGAGCTCTCTTGCTCATGATTTGGACTCACTTCATGTTTCATGGTTCCCACCCGTCCAATGAAGTCGACCAAGGAACTTCAACAGATCCCTAATATCCTGCATGTCGTGGACCATTACGATATAAAATATATACCGTGTGCGTATTTTCAATACCTTCTATGTATAACCTGGACTATTCTACGTATACGACAGTCCCTAGTGCGAATATTGAATACCAGCTGAGTAATCACTAAACTCAAGATTACCGAGCCTTAGGGTTGACGAAATTTTCACATTTGCTGGACTACACCGGACAAGGTAGGCACGATGATGTACATGCGACAATTACCCTCGGCACATTTGATGCGATCTTCGAGATCGGGCTCAAGATGTTTCCTCTGTTCGACGGAGTTGTTCAGGGATGTTCCGACCATTTCGGTTGAATATTCGATTTGGGTGTCGCTGCCTACATCTACTTGTATCAAGCAGTGAAGATAACCTATCACCCTGACGGAATGAGTGTATCGACCGTCTCATTTGGAATCTAGAATACAGGATTGGAGATGTCGAAAACGTATCGATCAAAGGATAAGAGAGTTCGTTCAGAAATCTTTGATGGATAGAACCCCCGGCTACTCATCCGAAAGTGGAGGCGCGATGCTCGGACGGCGCCACAGTTCAGCGGGTACGCGCATTATACATATTGGAGAGCCGACCGCAAAGCACCATTGACAAGAACACTGTATTCGATTCACAGGCAGTGCAAGATCTCAGTGGACCAACTGACGGAGCATGGATGGGAGGAGGAGGAGTCAGCATTCGTTTTGCGGCTGAAGAGGTGGCGGTGTTCTTCGGTTCAGCCCGGGAGAGATTACCACCGGAATTGCTTGAAGGGGTCTAGCTCACCTCCCTCATTTCTCGTCACCGTCGCTCAATCTACCCTTTTGGGTTTGGCCCCAAGGAACGCATTGTTCTGATGCAGTTGGCCGTTGTACTAATTGAAACACGAGCACCACGTTTTGCAGTTCTCGTGTTGTCAATCCCCTCAACCATTGTGCGCGATCTACGTCATATGCTTTTCTTGAGTTCACGGAGGACGCATTGAGTACCGTTGACGACAATATGCTTGACAATGCTGACTTCCTTGCGGATCTCACGGAAATGCATCATTTCCCAAGGCCGACACGTTAAGAAACATTCAATATATAATAGCTAAAGTCTCTGCTTCATCCTCTACCCAAATCGCTTCATTCTATCGCTCTCATCCTCGAACTGCCTCAATCACCAACATGAAAACCTTGTCCTCCACCCTGATGCTCGCCACGATGCAAGTGGCGAGTACTTGGGCCGCACCAACCAGTCAGAACCCGTTCGACAACATCATTCCCGGACAGACGGAGCTCTACAACACATATCGTGGCAAAGCTGCACCATTCCCCGGCAACTTGACGAAACCGCTTCCACCGACCGTCAGCGGTCCGCCAGGGCCCGACGACATGCTCTTCCAAAATCTGCTCTCGGCCGAATGGATCATCTACAGCTTCTACCAGCAAGGTGTGGAAAAGTTCAGCGCGAGCGACTTCACCGCCGCCGGTTTCCCCAACACCACCTACGACCGCATAGCCGAGATCCGCGACAACGAAGCCGGCCATCTCAACATCTTCTACGACGTGAGTTCAGCCTGTTTCTCGACCCCATCCATGACCTCCGTACTAACGTAACGAACCAGTCCATCTCCCCCACCTCCCTCAAACCCGGCCCCTGCAGCTACCAGTTCAACTTCACCACCCCCGCCGATTTCCTCGGCATGCAACTCATCATCGAGGTGGGCAGCATGGCCTTCATCACGGGCCTCGTGCAGCAGGCCCGCCTGAACCACGACAAGGGCGCCATCGCCGCCATCGGCCAGACCGAGACCCGCCACACCTCCTGGTCCCTCGCCCAGATCTGGGGCGACGGAAACCCCTTCGCCGGCCCCGTCGACACCGAGTACCCCTACGCCAACCAGATCCTGCACACCACCACCGCCTTCATCAAACCCGGCTCCTGCCCCGCCAAGAACCCCCCTTATCCCGCGCCGGTGAGGGAGATGCCGTTCCTCAGCATCGATGAGGGTGTCAGCAAGGGGCATCCCGGGGAGGTGGTCAAGTTCGTGTTCGCGCCCGAGGCGCCGAAGTTTTGCGATGATCAGAAGTACTATGTTGTTTACTTCCATGGGGTGGAGAATATCACCGTGCCGTATGATTGGAGGAAGGGGACTTCGAGGGCTCCGAAGCAATTTGATGCTGGGAAGGGGGTGATTCTTGCGTCCATCGCGGATACGCCGGGTGCGGTTACCGAGGGAAGTGTGTTGGCTGGACCGGTGATTTTGAATCAGCAGCCGGGAAGCATTACGGGTACGTAAAGGTGGGATCGAAGTGTCGGAAGCGAGGGACAGGGATTGGAGATGGGAGGGCGGGGGACAGACCTTGTGGGATGGATTAGACTGTGAATAGATTCTTGATAGATATAATACAACGACTATGCAGATCTCCTCATACTTCCCAAGTGTTCGCGATGTTGATTGTCACGACGAAGTTGAACGCGCAGATATATGGGCTAGCGCATGATCCATGGTCAAATTCCAGCTGATAGAAGACTCCTTCAAAAGCCGATCGATTGAAGTGACGGAGGACATCGTCGATCAAAGAGTATCCTATGTATGGAAAGCATAAGGCGATGCTTGATGACAAATGCCCCCATAATGTGTGTAGAGCAGCAATCCTGTAAGAAGAATCGTGGCATGAATCCAAAGACTTCGTGAGGAACAGGGAAATCAGTTGGTACTATCAGCATGGCCCTAAGAGAGTTCCCGTTATTCGTCAAAGGTGCTGTGTTCCTCCGATCACGAGATCGGCTGTGTCGAGTCACCGGCTCCACTTTTCCTCAGCCTGTGCCTCACTCCAACAGTTGAAGAATTTTTGCAGCGCCAACACGAACTTATCAACCGCATAGGACGTCAGTCGCATGGTGGAGTATTAACCACTAGGTTCTGACCTATGCGCCGTACTCGAAGCGTGCCACTGGAATCCATGAACAGCACAGCAACCATGGCCACTTCACAGTTAATGGCATACGTTCAGTTGGGCATAACCATCGCAATTTGTTGTATCGTGTATATTCTCTGGTCCCAAGTTCGCCTCCGGCAACGCAGACAAGCTTTTGGAGTTGAGGAGGGCGCATTAACACCCAAGCGATACCCATCGAAAGACCCGCTGTTTGGTCTCGACCTCTTCTTCGCGAACATACAAAATGCGAAGGGCCATACGCTACTCGATCTGCATCGTGCTCGACACACCGAGAGCGACTCCAACACTATCGAATTGAACATCGCAGGCAAAGTCCATATTTCCACTTTGGAGCCAGAGAATCTCAAGACTATTCTGGCAACCGACTTTAGCAAATGGGGCATACCCAGAGCCAGGAAGCGCGCATTTAACCAGCTCTTGGGTAAAGGTAAACCATGAGCCACCTCATCGAATCTCGAATGCAAGCTGATACGGATGTGCAGGGATCTTCATCCTTGAAGGTCCCGAGTGGCAGCGTTCCCGCAACATGCTACGACCCAACTTTGCGAGAAGTCAAGTCGCAGATGTTGCCATGCTCGAGAAACACGTATCCCGCCTCATCGACGCGATCCCTCGCGACAACTCAACCGTCGATCTATCTGAGCTCTTTCTACGTCTGACGATCGACACCGCGACCGAGTTCCTCTTCGATGAATCCACGGACTCCCTAACCAAGCAAACCAGCGACGAGTTCTCCACAGCCTTCACCCGAGCCCAGCAGTACACCCTCTTCCGCGCCCGCTGGGGCTTTCTCACCAGATGGCTCTCCCCGATCAAGACCTTCGACGAAGACGTCCGACTCGTCCACACCGTCGTGGACGGATACGTCCGGAACGCGCTCGCACGGAAAGTCTGCAGCGGTGGCGGCAACCACGACGATAACGCGCGCTACCTGTTCATCGACTCGCTGATGCAACACACCGCAGACCCTGTGCGGATCCGCAGCGAGCTCTTCAACGTCCTCCTCGCAGGCAGAGACACGACCGCTTCCCTCCTCACCAATCTGTGGTGGCAGCTCGCCCAGCGACCAGACGTATGGTCCTCCCTCCAGCGCGAAGTCGCGGGTCTGTCCGGCGCACATCCGAATTTCTCGCAGCTCAAGAACATGCCCTACCTCCGCGCCTTGCTGAACGAGTCCCTCCGCCTTCACCCCATCGTACCGCTCAACAGCCGCGAAGCCCTGGAGGACACGACCATCCCATCAGGGGGAGGGGAGGATGGAAGGGCGCCGGTGTTCGTGCCTAAAGGGAGGAGGGTGGCGTGGAGTTTGCACGCGATGCACCGCAGGAAAGATATCTACGGGGAGGATGCGGAGGGGTTCAGGCCTGAGAGGTGGCAGGTTTGGTTCTCCTGCAATATATGTAATAGCTTAAGATCTGTCTACGGAGAGCTGTTGATTATTCTGGTAATAA
>JAOSBP010010325.1:0-11044 GCA_027563825.1 Erythroxylum mucronatum | reverse complement strand
TGTTAATTATACATGTATGATGTGAATTGATGATGAAGAATGAAGAAGATGTGTGTTGGTTAAGTTTAGGTCGAAATATGTAATAAGTTGTACAATTGATAAAATGTAGCTTAAATGAAGGAAATTGATTACAATGGAGTGATGGAATCTGTCATTGATTGGAAGTGTTACTATATTACATGATAGGAGCCTGAATTATTATGAAAAAGTCTTGAAAATGTGACTTGAAAGTCATGCACATTAGGTGTTTGATAAAATGCCCAAGTGAACTTAGCTTAGGATTTAAGGCTTTGTAATGGTATGCATTGGAAAACACTTTCATGTTTACTTAGGTGAACTTGAATTGTTGCTTAGATTGATGAGTAATGGCCTAATGTGCTTAGATAAAAATCTGTTGAATTATATTTTGAAATGAGTAAGTATTGGATTAAAGGCATTAAATGCCTTAGAAAATGCAAAAGAAAAGCTAATGTGATTAGTAAGGAAGTAACCATGTGAGAAGTTTAATGGTTGAATCCTATAGCTTAAAGGGAGTGATATTGTGTTTTATACACTTATATGAAGGTGTATAAATATGAAATTCATGTTTAAGTAGTAAATACATTGTATTTCTTTTTATATATAAAGGCTCAGGAGCTGCAAATAAAGGAGCTCGTACCGAGGATTGTTGAAGTTAAGGGAGTGTATACCTTTTTTTGAGGTGAGTTGGGGAAACCATATTTCTCAAATAGGATTAGAACATCCTAAGACAAGCATGACGACTTGTAAGTGAATTTTGAACCTAGGCAACGTATGGTAGAATTGAATTTCAAATGGATGCTAATATGCTTAGGTATTTAATATATGGTATTGTTTTAAACAACTATGCATTTGGAGTACAAAAGATAGCTCTTATTTTATGAGAAAATGTTTTGGAATTTACATATTCATAATCGAGTCATGCATGTTGCATGTTTTTGTTCTCTTTTGGCTTAGAACCATGCCACGGTTTCATTTTATCAGTTGGACCAATAAATAAAGGCATGGTGCCTTATTTGATTTTTGTACTTAATTTTTATATATGATTTTTGTGATTGGTGAGGAAACGATCAGCCAATCGTGTGCTAGGAACAATGATTAGGCGACCCCCATACCCTTGACGTTGGTACATTAAAGTCGAATCATCGTATCGACACTTTGCTGCTGAACTTACGGTTGATTCCACACCTAGGATCTGGACACCGACGAGGTCATCACCTGGGGTCATGATGCTCTTGTAGACTGTAGTCCGGACTTACCACGAATGAAAATCGAGCCAACACCGAGTATCGGTGGGTGTGCACATTAGTTTGGCCGACTAATGGTGTCATACATGATTATTTTGACTTATCCTGATATTGGTTTTCCTATCGAGATTTGATTGATACATATGATGTTTTTATGCTTTTGTATACTAGAACTAGGACCTATGTTCACCGGATGAGTGAGTTAATAGGCTAGGCCTATATGGTTCCTAACCAGGATACGTTGAGTCATAGACTGGACCTATATGTTTTCTATGTGATATATATCCACTTCATAGGGTATCTGCACCGTCTTGGTATGAATCAAATTCTATTTATGATATATGTTTTCTTGCTCACTGAGTACCTAATGTACTCACCCCTTCTTCTTTCCATCCATGTAGGTTAATTTAGTGAGCATGAAGCTATAAGTAGATCGTGCGGTCTTTTCACATTTTTGGGGTATTACCGCACGTGGGTAGTTTATGTTTTGTACTTTAGTTTCATGGTGGCTCATGAACTACTTTACTGTTTTTATTAGATTGGTCATATTGATACACTTTATGACTATATAAATTTAACTCTTAACTGTTTTGTTGTTGTAAAAGACCATATGTATGTACTTTTGATACTATTATTGAGATTGCTTTGAGTGGACTTTAAAGTCTTGAAGTTGTAGTTGGATGTGAATATAGAAGTGTGTTTAAAAATGTTTGCAGCTTTTGGGATTTTAAAAAACACAGCTATTGTGCTGCCCAAATTCTTCAGAAAAAAGAATAGATACTCAATTAGCCTTGCATAGTCGGACTAAGGATACTGTGAGTGTCCTTAGCTCAGGTATGGGCAGTTATCATGGGCTCGATGTGGTACCGGGTTGTGACAATTAAAATGGTATTAGAGCCAGTACCCGAATCGTTGTGCTAGCTAGGTTAGGCTCTAAGGGGTTGGAGAGTGTGAGATCCCACATCGGTTGGAGATGAGAACGAAGTATGCCTTATAAGGGTATGGATACGTCTCCCCCACAAGACGCATCTTTCCAAGGGTGGGAAGAACAAAACCGTGAGAGGCTTGGAGCCTAAAGCAGACAATATCTGTGGGTGGGTGGTCTGGGCTATTACATGGCAGGTTTAGGATGGAATGTAAAATGATAAAAAACATTTCACTATATTACATTGTAAACCCTTCTTCTAAACATCATTTCACTATATTACATTATAAACCCTTCGATCCCTCCCAAACAACAATTTTATAATATTACATCTATTTACATTCCATTCGATTACAAACCATTTCATTCCATTTCATTCCATTAAAAACTTTACGTCCAACCAAACATAGCCTAAGTTCCCGAAACATAAATTTTGTATTTTTGTTAATTGTCACCAACGATTTTCAAAAAAAAATTCTCTCAATTACTTGAAGATGCTTGAGGATTCGTTGTCCGAACTTTATAGATGATCACTATTATGGAAAAAGATTTCAATACCATTCCTTACTACCAGTATCGGCAGGAAGTTATCGTACCAGCTAATAAATAGAACGAAATAGAAGCTAATGGTACCAGCCGTCAATATTGAAGTTTTCTTGTGGTACTAGCCAGTACTGTAAGTTTTATAAAATGTAGGGATTGTTTTGTAAAAGTGAAAAAAATTTAACTACTCCTAACCTTAACCCTCATTTGCTACCTTTTGATTTTTTTTCTCAGTTTCTCTCTC
Organism: Erythroxylum mucronatum; assembly: GCA_027563825.1. NCBI lineage: Eukaryota > Viridiplantae > Streptophyta > Magnoliopsida > Malpighiales > Erythroxylaceae > Erythroxylum > Erythroxylum mucronatum. Next base: position 8,067 of record JAOSBP010010325.1, on the reverse strand, counting down.
ACAGACTCACCTCTATTCTCTCTCACTATCTCACATTTCTCTCTTTCTCCCTTGTTCTCCATTCTGTCTTCGGTGGTGCTTCTTCCTCTCCGACGACAACAAAACCACAGCATCGTATGACTGTCATCTTCCTCCATGCTAGGACGTCACACACCACACTATTTTCAGCCCTCCTCCACACAAACCCACCACCACCAAACCAATTTCAGGCTTCAGCCCTCCTCCACGAGGACCACACCACCACTGAACCTCCTCCACGTCATTGTCATTGGCCAATCTCCTTCATGCATCCGTAATCACCAGATCTGGAATAGGTCCAAATCTAAATCCAATCTGACCCAAAAAATTGAAGCAAATAAGTTGTGAATTTTTTTACGTGTGTTTTCAATTGATTGTTTCTGCTTAATTGAATTTGTGATTGTGAATGAGTTGGAAGTTGTAATTAAATTGTGAATTGGATTTGTGATTGTGAATGGGATGGACGTTGGAATTAAATTGTGAGTTAGATTTATGATTTGTGTTAGGTTGGATACTGGATTGGAGTTGAATGAAATAATGCACGGTTTTGTTTTGGTTTACGTCTAGTTTGGTTCATTGGTTGTAGTTTGGTTAATGTGGGATTTGTCTTAAGTTTTGTGATGATTAAAATGCACAACATATATGAATTTAAAGCTAGAAAGTTGAAAGTTTGAACTTAAATTAAAACTGAGAATTTCAAGACTTTAAAATAAATAATTAATTGACATATTCTTGAAATTATTGTAATGGTATTTTGTTATTGGGTAAATAATTAATTGAGAATAAAATTATGTCATTGTAATTGTATAGTAAATTAGCAAAAGAAAAAATCTACTCAATTATATTTCTAGCCAAAAGTTTTTTAAAGTATCTCTAAGTTGTCATGATATCAAAGACTTTATCTAATCTCATTTTTGTCTAGCCTTTTGTCCATCTCAACTCTAGTTTCACCTCTACTTATCCCAAAACTAGTCCATCTCATAGTCTTTGCATATTCAAATTCTTATTTTCTTATTATTCTATTTTTATCTCATCTATAGTACTTTGGCATCATGTCTTTAAATAAGTGTGAAATTTTCTTAATTCATCTTAATGAAAAAAATTACTCAACTTGTACATTCCATTTCAAGATATTTATTAAAGGCAAGGATTTATGAAGATATGTCGATGGCAATAATCCTACTCCTAAAACAAAAACAATAAAGATGAACATGCTAAGTGAAGGTAAAGATGTTCAAGTCATGGGTTTCGTTGAGTCATCGTCTTAAATCTTTGAACCTTCAAGACTACAAAGCATAACATTGTACATCGATTTTAAATTTATCATGAATTTACCACCCTTCAATAAGAAAGTCTCTCTATTTTTGAATTTTATTATAGTTTCACGAATCTTTACTTCTTTAGGCTGAATATATAGACATTATTTATGCTGCATTGCCTCATGAAGGACTTAGCACCACTAAATTTGTTGATGAAACTACTAAAGGATTAATTTCTTACAAGACTAACATCTTCATTTATTGTTACAGATAAATGGAAGGAAGTTCAAGTACTCTGATTAAACTGCTTTACGAAGATACAATGATCCAACTTAGGCTCATACTGCATTGGTCCAGGGCATGAAGAATTTTACAATTTGCTTGTTTTATAACAAGCATTTGAAAGGTGGAGGAATCACTCGATTAAAGAAACATTTAGCTGGGGTTAAATGAGATGAAGAAGAATCCTAATAATTATCTTGCTTTGCTATGCTTGAAAGATAACACTTCATAAATCTTGTTCAAGGTTAAGAGAAACCTTGACAATATATATCGTAAGTAATGTTTCCAATTGTTAAACTAGAAAAAACATATACAAATTAAAACATCCCTTTTATTACTCACACTGAAGAACTAAGGCTTTATATCTTATAAAATGTACACATTTATTGAAATGCTCTCTCTAACCTCTCAAGGATCTTTCTTTACTATGCCAAAGGTCTTTTTCACAACTTAATTATGGTTTATTTATATTTAAACCAAACACAAATAGTCATTATATAGACAAACTAATTATTACAACAAATAATTTTTAGGTAGGACCAACTATTATATCGCATATCGTTAGTTCGCTAGACACCTTTCGATTGGACTACGACTAGCTAGACTCCTTGCCAAATAAAAAGTCCCCTAGATAAATTTTTAGACACCACTGGCATCCTACCTCTCTGACTAGTCAATAAATAATGCTTCAGTTAATAAACAATGTAACTAATGTACACTATTTAGACAATGAACAATCTAACCTATATATAGTGCCAAATAGTGACTATATATAGGTTATCCAAACTTAATTTTTCATCCTTTTGAGATCTTTCAAAAACTAAAATCTCTTTTCTTTGACAAAAACTTGATTAAGAAAATATTCTTAAAAATTTTCAAATTTTATTTGAAAATTAAGAGAGTTTTCTTAAAATTATTTTTAAATTTTCTATTGATTATGATAAAGCATATGCAATATACCATACATTTAAATAATCATGTAATGATTGATTCTCTGATTCAATGAAGTGATTAAGATAAGATAATAAGAAATATTACAATTATTTGTTACATAAGGTGCTTTCCTCCTTTTTTTTAATTTCTTCACTTGAATTTTCTTGAATCCCTTTTTAAGTGTATATGTAATCCAATTATTTGTTTGGACTTTTGATTGCTTAATTGATTCAATTAGTTCTTCTACTCACTTTACGCTTCTATTGAACTTGATATTTTACACATTACTAAGTCTCATTATAATAGAGTTACTCATATTACTAAAAGTAAATTCATTAATACCCATATATTTTGTTATTATAAAAAATATGGGATAAAACCCTACTTGGTCTAATAAGAACTTTTATAGTTAGTAGTAAAAACTCTTTTCAACTACAATTATCTATAACCATGGCAAATGTTGAACTAAGAGATGATAAAATCTATGTTTTAATGATAAAAAAATATATTTGCTACTAATCATTTTAAACCAACCACTTCTCTTTTTGTTTCTGGCATATTTGTTAGTTTATTCCCTGCAACTATCAATTTGGTTGTAGTTCAGTGAAAATTATTTAAAGGCATTATTTATCTTGTACATGTTTAGATGTATATGATAAAGTCTATGAGATAATTATATATTGCAAATGAAACTATAATGAGATTCATATTGCATTTATGTATTATCCCTAAATTGTTCATAGTAATTGTTTTATTAAGACTGAACCTTATTATAATGCAAAAGGACTAACACAAGTTATGTTTTTCTTTATAAAGGAAGTAGTCGACCTCATAACCTTAAGTATAGAGATACTTAAACAAACGTGTGAGTGCTTATTAGAGAATAAGTTCACTGAAATGACCCGATATGAGAAATCCATTTGGAACATTACTTTTATGTCTATGAAAATTCTTATTGTGATGGTTGTATAAGTGATCTGTTGACTTGAGGTCTCCAAAGTTATCATGTATAAGGATTGCTCTATTTATAACCTATTATAATCATAGTTCATTCAATCGGTAGTCATTGGATGTAGCATAAACTATATGGAGGTAGTTGTGTGATAGGATTCGTCATCCTAAAATAATTAGAGAGAATGTTTCATTGTTCTCGATTAGTATTGACTTGAGAAATCCTTGGCTAAGGTGGAATAATGCTTTGTAAATAGTTTACAAATGTCATTAATTGAATCAATAGCTAATGGCAGAGAATTAATATAATTGGACTCAAAAAGAGTAGACATTAATTCCATGCTCTGTCTAATCAGAACATTGTATGATGAAATGATTGAATTATATCGAAAAATCATACAGGAAAATGTTAGTCAAAACTACTTTGACATTCTTAAATATTTGGGTAGTTACGATACATTGCCAAACGCTAATCTTGATAAATGATTATAAATTGTCTAATTGAAGAATTAAAGATAAATTAAAAGGAGTTTTAATTTATCTAATTCTATTTATAAATTAGAATTATAATTTATAAACATTGCCAATATATTTGAGAACCTAATATGTCATACACGAAGAACGAGTTGAAGAGAACAAGGACATTTTAATTAAGCTGGAGTTGATTGTAAAGTTTGAGAAAATTTATGATTAAATATGAGATATTTAATAAATAATGATCAATATGAGATATTAGATCTTATTTAGGTATTTAGTTAGAATTATTTGTAATTCTAATTAAAGTTGAATGGCCTCGCAAAAAACTTTCTAGCATATGTAGTACACTCACTAGACAGTCCCACATATTATTTTGATTCTTAATATGTTTTTAAGTCTTATTTTTTATTAAATTACTTTAATTGAGAATAAGTTAGTTTAAATTTCTAATAAATTTGGAAAGGTGTTTCTAATTGTTTGAAAATTATTTTCAAAGGGTTATTTTATTAGGAATATTTTGGAATTTAGTTTAATTTTTCAAGGAGTTGGATTATTAAATTAAATTAATTATCAAATCAATTCCAAAATTAAATTAATTATTAATCTAAATCATATTAATAAAAATAATTCATTTAATTTTGGAATTGATTTGATAATTAATTGAATTTAGAAAAGTAGTTTCTAAAATTAGAATATAGGCGTATACTATGAGAAATCCTCCATGTAACATCCCGATACCAGTGGGAAGGGTAAAATGGGAATTTTAAGTGATCAGTGAGAGTTTAGTATTGCAATTGCATGTTCATGCATTATGTGACATACATATATTGGAAAAAGATGAATTTATTGCACATGAAAATAATTGTACATGCATTCATTGACATTACCGGTATATTTGGTCATAAATGCGAATGTTTTGAGAATTTAGAGAATTTTGGGTTATTGGCATTAAAAATTGATTTGGAGAGTGAAATTAGTGATTTAGTAATTTTGGAGAATTTTAGGAAATTTTTCTAAAATTTTTCAGGGTAAATTCTGGACTAAGAAAAATGTCAGGTGGCAGACCAATTGATTAATGATAGTAGAATTTACTGTCTATGGTATTGAATTTTGGATACATGGCTATAGGAATTTGTGACAAGTGGACTTTATTGGGACTTGGGTTTGAATTGATTAGATTAAGAAGGAAATAAGATTTTATGCTTAGGGTTTTGCCATGTGGCAAGTTCTAAGCCATGTCTTTAAATTAACCCTAAGTTTTAATCAATTGAAGCTCTCCTTGCCCTCACTCACGACACTCTCTCTTTCAAAGCTACTTGGAGTTTTGTTTTGGAGTCTCCTTTTTCTCTTCTTCGTGTATCACTTTTCTTCTCCATGGATTGTGCTTTCTTCCAAGACTAAGCCTAGCTATCATCTCTTTCTTGTTCCCTTGTCTTTGGCTCTCTTTCTTTCTCACCATAAAAGCCTATCTCTCTAACCCCCCTTTGGATTTGATGATCGTTGGTTGATGGTTGAAGCTAGGTCTTGGTGTTTTCCTTGAAGAACTTGAAGATTAAGTGGCTATATCAAGTAAGTTTTGTGTTATATGTTATGGGTATAGTAAAATTGAAGCTATTATGATGAGGAGTTGATGAATTGATTTTTGCTTGTGAAGGGTTTGTGTATGTGTCTTAAGTGATGCTAATAGATGTTCATGTTTGTGTTTTGAGTATGTATGTTGAGTCTTAAATTCATGGAAGTGTATAGAGAGAGTTAGAGATACGAATGAAAGTGGACCCAAATGGGTTATTGGTTTCTAAGCATATGATTGTTTTCAACAAAAAAAATTTATATCGACTTGTGAATGATTGAGTGCTCTAGCATGCCACCCTCACGGGGCACGGACTCGGATATCACCATCGATGTCGGGTTCGGGTCTTGTAGGAGTGGGATGCTACATTTAAGGAATTTCACTACTTCCCTTCTAACATCCTCTAGTTTAAAAACATTCCACCATTATCATCATTTATAGAGCATATCCTATTATAGTTTCTTCTAGCTAAGAGGGTATTGAAGAAAAATTTTGAGCATTTGTCTCCTTCCTTTATCTAGTTAACTCTAACTCTTTGTTGGGTCAAAGATTTAATATCATCTAACACTTGTAGGTAGAATTTGACAATATTTCCTTCTCATTCAATAAGCACCAGTCTCCAGTTTTTTTTTTATAGTTGACTTTTGTATAGATAAGAGTATTTCTCTAGCCTTTTCAATATACATAGTGGTATTCTGACTTCTTTTGGCTTTTAGGAGTTTTAATTCTTGATTTATTGCTTTTAGATTTTGTAAGCATACAAAGTTCTTTGTTCCAATCATTGCTTTTTCCAATCCTCTATCTATAGCCTTCTGAAACTTTCAATATTGACAAGAAAGTTATTGAACTTGAAAGGGGATTTAAGACTAACCTTAGTGAATAAGTTTTTTATATCTTTATTAGAGTATGATTAGAAGAGCATTGATCCATGAAGAGAGCTTTGCTTTAAAAGAATAAAGTTAGCTAGTCCATATTCACCAAGGCTCTGTCTAGTTTCTTTCTAATAAACCATCAAGAGGATTGCTTGTTATTTTATGTAAAATTATGCCACTTAAGTTTAAGGTCACTTAGTTCCACCTCTCTAGTACATTCAAAGACAGGGCGATTTGTTCTTCCTATGCAATTATGCCAAAGCAATTTGGAGCCAAATACTTCATTTGTTACCTTTAGGTAATTGTCAACATATTTGGGAATATGCATTACATTGGATCATTTGTAACTCCAAAACAGGGAAAACAGATGCAACCTTTTATCAAGCAACCTTCACACTTACCATTTACACAATTTGTAAGGAGCAAAATAGTAGACCTTTTATAGATACGAAGGTAGACAAATACCTACTTGCAAACCAGATTATAAATTTGATACGCGAGCACATCTATGCTAAGCAACAACAACATACTCTATCGCTAGACATACAGCTTTGATGGCATTTTAAATATATTCTAGCCCTTTTAGCTAGTTTTTTTCCTACTACTTGATTTAACTTTTTTCTAACATATAGACGAGACTAATCGTCGTGAACTTATTGTAATGTATGTAATAGTTTTAGGTATAGTAATATACGCATTTCATATTCCAAAAAAAGATCCATGTTGAAGAGTGTAGTGTTGAAGTCTTCACATACTAGCCAAGGCCCTGAACAATATCCTTTTATCCATTTTAAGGTGCTCCAAATGAGATTTATTTGGAAATTAGTATTGAAACCATATACAAAGGTTGCATTTATTGAAATTTTCTTCATCTTAAATGTAGCATCGCATCACCAATGGGAAGGGTAGAATAGTCATTTTGAAATGGTTTTTGAGTACTTAGAAACACCCTTACATGTTCATGCAAAATCTCATATCCGCATACATGTAAATAGTACTTTTTTTGCACATGCAAATGACTGTACATGCATTCATGACATTTCCCGATATACTTGTTAATAAATATGATTGTTATTTAAAAAAAAGTTATTTGTGTGCATGAAAAATTGAGTTGGAGAGGGTCATTGTGGTTTTCGAATTTTTGGAGAATTTTAGAAAAAATTTTCTAAAATTTTGGGGTAATTTCTAGACTAGGAAAAATACCAAGGGGCAGAATAATTATTTACCGATAGTACAAATTACTGTCCAATGGCAATGAAAATTTAGATAAATGATTTTAGGATTTATTAAATTGAGCCATTGAAAATTAGGGAACAATTAGAGTAGAAATTGAAATGTAGTTGGGAAGAAATTAAGTAAGAGCTTAAAAAGGAGACATGTGGCATTAGTTTTTATTAAAAGCACCCCACCCCCCTTTTTGGTCTTAACTTTCACGACACTTCTCTTTCAAAAGGGCTTTGGAGTTGTTTTTGGTGATTTTCTCCACCATTTTTGTAGCTCTCCTCTTCCTAGTTCTTTTTGATTTTTTTCTCATCTTTTCTACCTTCTCTTCCCTTGCTTTCTCTTCTTTTGTTCATTAAAACTCCAACCTAAGCCTTCAAGATGATGATGTCGTGGGTGTTGGAGGAAGTTAGAGAGTTTGTGAGATTTTGAAGCTTAGAAGATTTGGAAGCTTGATTAGGTAAGAAATATGTTATATATGATG
>JAOSBP010010213.1:0-53504 GCA_027563825.1 Erythroxylum mucronatum | reverse complement strand
CATCCCAGTCATCCCCTCCCATCCCTGATCAACGACATCGATCGCGCGCGTGCGGGTAGAATCGGTACAAGAATTTCAATGCATCGAGACCTACCGCCACGATTGCTTTTGGGGCATGTATGGCATGTGTGGGATGTGGGATGGGTTGTAGTCTCACTTGCATGCTGCAGCGGGGACGAGCGAGCGAGCGGGACGATGGTGATGGTGATGGTGATGGTGATGTGATGATCCTCTACCGCATTGAATGAATGTATGAATGAATGGGGAAAGGTGGGAGTTCCCTTCCCATGCGTAAGGGTGTTAGCCTCGCATGCGGTCACGGTGGAGCTGTGATGCAGTGGTACGGGGAACGGGGTTAGTTTCTGGGGCGGTGGTCAGAGGAATGGGTGTCGATCTCGGTTGCGGAGACGGGAAGCGATGCTGGTGTGGGTGGTCTCGACGCATTGGCGAGAGAGACGGTAGCGTTCTCGGGAGGAAATGGTGTCGGTTCTCGACGCATCGATGAGGGGAAGAAGTGGTGGCGGTCTCGATGCATCGACAAGGGTGGTGGCCTCGACGTATGCGGTGACGAAGAGGACTCAACGGTACGCGTGGGGGGTGGAGATCATGTGTAGCTGATCGTTGACCGACGCGACTCACATCAGGGAATACCTGCGTTGTTCCGGCTGCACCTCTCAGCCATGTGATGTCCGAGATCAATGAAGACTGAACGGGAAACGCACTCCCGAAAAGCGAGGATCGGCATCGATGTTGCACTCCTGACCCAACTCGAGCGATGCACATGTCCAAACTTTCCCCGCAGAGGACCTCGCCACCAATGGGATCTCCTCGATTCCGAGCGGGAAGTGGTGGAGCAGGTGGGCTGGATTCGATGTACTTGCAGGGGAGAGAAAGGGGGGTGGGGAAAAGTCGGTCCGTCAATTCCAGACAATATTGGTTGGTCGAAACATGCATGCGATCGACCGAGTGGCGTCGTCGAGGGTGTTGTGAGAAATGGCGCAATGGCCTCGTGTCACCGGTGGGGAGTGCGGGAAACAAGGAGGACGAAAGGGGCGGGAAACCGATCCGTCAGTTCCAGCCGATATTGGCTGATCAAAAGACGCATGAGATCGAAATTGTGGAAGACGGCTCAGGTACATGTATGCAATCATCTCGCGTCACCGGCGGGGAGCGCGGAAAACGAAAAGGACGGAAAAGGGGGGGAAGCCGATCGGTCAGTTCCAGCCGATATTGACTGATCAGAAGACGCTTGCGTGTTGTTGGCGGCATCGCGGAAGACGGCTCAGGTGCATGTATGCAATCATCTCGTGTCACCGGCGGGGAACGGTGGAATCCAAGGGGGGGAGAGGGGAGGAGGCTGATCGGCCAGTTCCAGCCGATGTTGGCTGATCTAGGGATGCATGCGAGCGGCCTGGGCAATTTCCGAGGTTGGGGAAATGTTGGACGTATGCCATGACCTCACGTTGCCATCGGGGAGCAGGAGAAGAAGCAAGGTATCTGGGAAACTCGGATGTACGTGGACGGTTTTCTCCGTCCCAACGTTTGACGGGAGCATCTGAATCGTTCGATGTGGCCTCGATGGGAGGGTAACTGACTCGTTGCCCCGATTCTCTCGACCTTGTTCGTTCATTTGCAGGGGACCGATGATTGTTTTCCGCCGGATTTGGTCATTAGCGTCGCGGACCTGCAGGGCTGGTCATGGAGTCAGAGGTGGGGTCGGTACGTGCTCCGATGCGGAATGTGGCAGGTTCGTGCGTATCGTTGTGCGGCATGGTATTTGTCAAAGACCGGTGAGGATTGGTATGCGCATGTGCGCATGTGGCAAGACAGAAACAAAAACGGTCGATAGAGACCGGGGGAGTAGATGTATCGCGAGCATGCAAGGAGCTTTGGAGGCGATCATGCGTCCGTGCTTTTCGATCGGATTGACATCGAACTCCCGCCACGTCGTGTGGGCGTGCCAATCAGATTGACAACCGCACGTCAGATGCAATGCATTGGAATGAATCAGCGCATACATATGGTTGTTCCACGACTTGGCGGAAAGTTTCGGCTTTCTCGCTTGAGATTGACTCCAAACACGCCATTGACTAGTCTCTCAGGCTGTGGGTTTATGTGCCACATGGTTGGGAAACACGCGTCAAAGGTTGAGCGTGTTGTACGTTGGATGTAGATGAGGAGCGGTGTCAACGCCAGAGCCAAGAGGAGCGACACGGTACATGGAGGGAAGTACTCGGTCCCCGCTCGATACATGTCTCGATGGCAGTCGTCACGTCGAATTGGATCAGGCAACCAGGGTTCTGCTTTCAGAAACAATAATTGGTCGCCTTATGTGTCGCAATGCCTTCAAGTGGTGGACGGACTCTCCAGCTTGAAGGAATCGTGTGGGGAAAGAAGCTGCGTCGAAATGAAAATAGCACTTATACAACAACACTCAAGCATGAACAACAGTATTCTTGATATCGAGTTTGCGGAAGTATCATTAGATAGTGATGAACATCCGTCTATTATCGGTACCGCAATTTTACCCAAGTTTGTGGCAGCGATGGAGAATTCCTCTGCTCGACTTCTCCACTGACGCTGCACGCGGTTACCAGACACCATCGATCTTTCCCTCGCAGTTCACGACGTTTGACAGCTCAACAAATGTTTTTAAAGCTCTTCGTGATTTGATTCGAAGAGGGTGCTATCGATTCGTGCTTTCTCTGGCCTAAAAAGGGGAAGTTTCGGTAAAGAAGTGTCCTACAGTCCTCTTGGTAACCGCGTGCGCTGCCGAGCAACCATCTCCAGAAAATTGGTCACACAATGCACGGGGCCGAACACCAAAAACTGGCTGTGACTGACCTTTTTCGGTCACAGTGATCTTTGATCGATGAAGCAACCTTATGTTTGAGTCGTTGTAGAGGTTTATTCAAACTTTTGAGAAGTGCGATGGAGTTTGAAAGAGAAAACATTTCATTCAAGTGATCGACTGGAGCTGATCAAGTACAATACTTTTGGTCAAGCCATTCTGGCACAATTTCGGTTTCGTCTCGATCATCATCGTAAACGGTCATCAAAGGGAAAGAACAAATCCCAATCCTCCGATCGCTGATACTCATCGCCACCCATTGGAACTCGAGACCTCACTCTCGAGATCAGAGGACCTCCCCCCCGAACAGTCGAGTGAGAGAGAGAGAGAGAGAGAGGTGGAGATGGGGGGAAAGAAAGATCAATTGGCACGAGGCCCGAACGACCCTGGATGCATCCCCCAGTACCCTGGCTGATAGCCGCGTTCCTCGACGCGGCGGGTGACCTTGACGAGGAAGTGGAGCCACAGGCCGACCTTGCCGTCCTCGTGCCAGTCGTCGAGCTGCTCGAGTACCCTGGCCTCGGTGGCGGCGTAGTCGAGGAAGGGGGAAGGCGGGTCGACGGTCAAGCGCACGGCCATCTTCTCCGGGAGCGTCTCGTGGGCCATCTCGACCCCGTGCACGGTGAAGAAGCGCTCCCCGCCCGGGATGGTGTGCGCCGCGAGGTCGTGCCGGAATTCCTGCTGCACGAAGAGGTGCGGCGAGAGGGGCGCCGAGCGCAGCACGCGGGCCCGGTGGAGGTACTTGGTCGGCGCGTCCTCGAAGTCGACGGTGAATTGGATCCGGAACTTGTAGTCCGCGGACTTGGGGTTGCCGACCGCGGCGGCCTTGCGCTTGCGCGAGTGCAGCGTGCTGCCGCTGCCGTAGATGCTGTCGCCGTCGTCGTCGCCGTCGTCGGCGTCGAGGGCGCACTTTTTGCCGCGGGTCTGGCAGCAACATTTGACGTGGCTCCCGTTGATTCCGTTGGCTTGGCTCGACGGAGGTTTCTTGTCGGGTGTCGCATCTTGAGCACCGTCGTCGTCGGATGGCTTCGAAGACGATGGGATGAGCTTGTCGCGGATCGCCGACAGACTGTCCGATGCCATGAAGGTGCGTATTCCCGCCGTCGGTGGCGTGGCGAGTCGCTCTTCGGCTTCGAACTTCGGGATGGCAGGCATACCGTGAGCCCGGTTGGGGGCGAGGTAGTAATTGGGAGAAGACATGATTCAAAGTTTTTGCAAGATTGTATGTTTGATTGTTGAAGAATCGGAAAATGAGAAGAGATCCGTGGGGGGGAATATATACATATCGAGAAAGAACATGCTCTGAGTTGCGTCGCCACCATGGTACCCTCGTCGTTAGTATGCCTGTTGTGCAAAGTCCCCAGCACCCCCATCCCCGGATCACCAATCATGTCGATGGGCAACCGCACGAAACAAAACACAGAGGCTGGACGAACTTTCCTGATCTCTTGCATATCCAAGACGAGCTACCGTCCGACCCCACGTTCCGTAACATATCTTTCGAGTTTCTTCCAATCACAACACTGCCGGGTGCGTATTGTGTGGAGCGTGCCAGGAATCGAGAGGAATGCGCCCGTGCTTGTGCGACATACATGACGGCAATGTGTGTGATTGGTGTTACACGGATCGGCAATCAGACATCCCTGTACCACGAGTCAGTCAATATGAGCACGGACGAACATGGTTGATAGCTCTCTTTCGAGCTATGATCCCTCCACCGCTGGATGCAAGCCTCAACCTTCTGTTTTACCCAAGGTATGAGGTATCGCTCGTCGTGAATCTTCCGGTACCCACGGTGTCCCCCCTCCGCCCTACCATTCCCCGACTCTCCCCATCGTGCTCCTCACGCCGGTCCGTCCGAGGGTCGACATGGAATGGGACAAGAACGATTCAAAAATCATGTAAATTTTCATACCATTATCTGCTACGTGGATGACCGTCCGATGACTGAATCCCGAAGCTGCTCACCATGGTGCCTCCTCCATCGCTGCCACCGTGCTAACGTCGCCCTCCTCCCATGTTGAGTACGTTGTAGTGCCCGCTGTCACCACGATTTCGGCCAGTATTGGGACGCGCGGGGCTTCCGACGACCGAGCTTCCCACGACCGAGCTGCTCGAAGGGTACGAGGCGTTGGGAGAGTAAGAGGTGAACCTAGACTCGTCGGGCAAAGGACGATAACGTGCGTCGCGGCCGACTCGAGCAGGCGGCTGACCCCAGCCATCCTCGAAGAATGAATCGTTGCCCGTTTCGCTGCGGTCGATGCACCATTCCGGCGGCGTCGTCCATTGACACCAGTAGTCTCGACGTTTCGGTCCGTAGACATAGCTGGAGAGGTTGTCCAATAGGGGGATGAGGACGCGAGTGATATCTGTTTCCGGAGACGAATTCGGAGCACCGCCTCCCAAAAATTTGCGATAGAATTCCTCGTGACGTGCGAAGGTTGCCGCCGATGTCGACCGAGCGGCGACTTCTTCCTCCTTTGCGTCGGGGTCACCGTGGAGAAATTGCATGGCCTTTTCAAAGTACATGGTGTCGGCTAGTTCTTGTCCCGTGGTAGCAGCGTTGGACCTCTGGCGTGTGGCAGGGGAAGCTGAAGACGTATCCTCCTCAGACATCCTGTTTGGCAATCGGCTCCCCAGCATGTAATTCGGTTGAGTGAGACGGCCTGGATTGTGTCCGGGGCTTCCATACATATACCTTTGCGGTGTAATGAGTGTGGGGCCGACGTTTTCCGCGCGATGCGTATCCCATTTCAAAGGATCATGCATAACCGTCCTATTGCTGCCGCGAGCATTGTTGCTTCGCTCCCTCGCCGATGCACTCAACCGGCGTAGGTGTTCCAACATGGCAACTCGACTGTTGTTATGTGGTGCATTTCTACCGGGGATAGCTCGGGCCGAGTCTGTGGCACGGTGATTACCTCGACCGTATGGCGAGGGCGAAGAGAATTGATGAGGCTCATGAAGCAGCTGTCGGAAGCTCGTACGGTTGCGCTGGACAACATCGCTGACCGACCGGGTGACGTCTTCGACCGATGTGGGTGCCGAAGTGTTCACCAGAGCAGGCACGAGTCCGGGTGGGAGCTGCCTGACCTGACCACGCACACCGATGCGAACGCCAATTGCCGGAGTTTCATTGCGTAAAGTTTCCGCATGCCTGGACGTGGTGAAAGGGTCATCCTGAGGGCGGTTCGGAGATTCGAACGAGTGCATATTCACAGGCACCATGTTCTCTTGCAAAGATCGTATTCTTTCCGATGACGCTGGCCCGGAGATGTTTGCTGGTGTACACCGATTCGAGGCGTCGCCGATTTGTGATTGTCCGGCGGACTTCCCAGCGCTTTCAAATACGGAGGGGACGGTGGGACGAATGGCGGATGAATTGATCCTCTCTCGTGGCACCTGCGACGGTCCTGGCGTACCTGTGACCTGTTCCTGAGGCCTTGCATCTTCCTTTGGAAATGATACGTTGATCGGAGACACGGCTGCTGCTGCTACGGCTGCTGCTGCTGCTGCTGCTGCTGCTGCTGATGCTGCTGCTGGATACGTGGCTACGGCTCGATTGTTACAGGAAAGTGCGTCATCAATCTGCTCCTGGCCGAATGGCAGACCCATGGACGAGGCTTCGCGTTGCTTGGCGACGGTGCGAAAGTATGCGAGTGTGTTTTGCTGCAGCATCTGATGCGTCGTCTCTCCTCTGAGGCGATCGGATGCCATCTGACCTTCGATTTTCTTGCGAATGTTCGAAAACTGGCCGATGTTAACCCACTCGTAGATGGATTGATTCCACTGATGGGCGGATACATCGCCGTTCGGATGTTGAACGAACAGCACCTGACCATTTTTGTTGCCGATTTCCTGCTGCAAATAGTCCGGCCCGGGCAATTCCATCCCAAAAACCTCGAACATTTCACGACGGTCAAATTTGGCCTCGACGCTCACCTGCCTGATATCATCGGGTTTGGTATAGATGTTCATCTCGACTGGAGCACGTTTGACCTTGCGACCGGTGTAAAGTCGAAAGCCGATGTCGTCCGGGTTTGCAGAATCTTGTCGGTCCGAAGAAATCGGCTCGTGACCGAAGATGGGACGTGAAGTGGATATCACGGTATTGGCCGTCCGGTACCCATCCAGGCGAACACCCGTGGAAGGAGAACTTCCTTCACGAGAGTCGGTCGGTTTGATGACTCTGCGCTTGGATGGTGTTGCTTTCTCCCACAGCAAGCTAGCCTTGCGAGCTGCTTCATCTTGCTCTATGCGCTCATTCTGGCGCAACAGCTTGGTCTCGGCTATTGACATCGAGGTACGCTCCATGCCTTCAGCATCCATAGGCGGGGGCTCGGAAGACAATTCCTGCTCGTGCAAGGCCGATGGAGTATCGACCTCGGATGATTTGTCGAAGCGATCAAGAGAAACACTTATTGGAAGTCGATTTTTCGGCATCCTCTTGCGATGTGATGGCATGAGATCAGAGGCAAAACTTCTTTGCGAACGCATCAACAAGTGAAGTGTTCGAGAAAGGAAGCGACGACGCAGAAGTGGAAGCTTCTTGGTGGAGGTGTTGAGTTCGGGAAAGAACGAACGACCATTGTCCCACTCGTCGTGTTCCACTTTCAACTTGAGAGACTTCACACGACACATTCAAGTCACCGCCCGAAGACATTCTTCTGCTCTTGCATCGAACTTCCTCCCAACTTGAACTCGGCAAACATCTTCCGCCGGATGGATGCAATATGCCGTGGATGACCGTCACGGCTATCGACATACTCCCAGAGATTACTCCTCAACATGCAGCTTCCCACTGCCGTTTGAACCATTGTTTGTACATCTCCTTCGCAGAATGATACTCCAGCGTGCATCAGCGCTGACATTTCATCCCATTCAATCGACATCTTGAGACTTGTTCATGGCTCCGTAGAGAACGGCGAGACACTGCTGTCCAGAAGACCGGCACCTTTGGAGAATGTCCATTTCGACGTTTGTGCTTCCAGCACGTAAGGCTTGAAGTGCAGGACAAAACGAGCAAGACACTTTCCGCCGTGGATCTACCGTACTGTATGTCGTGCCTCGCGGAACAGGCCGTGCATGACACACATACGGCGCCAACCAAACCTTCTAAAGACAAACATTGTTTCACGCGGCGGCAAACCTGACCCTGATGCCCTTTCCTGTCGTGACCGAGAATATTCTCCGTTCCTGTCGCCTTCCGAAGACACCAGGGTTGCCACCAGTCGATCGCTTTCCTTCACACTCGCCTTGCCGAAGATCTTGTGGACCCCGTCGATCAAATTTGCCCGCGAACAACGGCGTCTTTCCGCCATCGTGTTTACCTAAGCCGACCCCACCGTTTGGAAAGAAGTTTTGGCGACGCGTGGGGAGTGCTTACGGCTGACGATGTTTGGGATTTTGGCCCCGATGATCTGGCATGAGGTCTGACGTTATCCATGGCAACGGTGGAGTTTGGGACTCGCGAAACGCAAAAACGTCGGGTATTACAGTACACGTCCAATTTGTGGAGGCTGTGCTGCCGGGCAATCTTCTGCACGATGCGACACACGCAGGACACCTTGCAGGTTACGATATCACTTCAACATGTAGATCTTCACACGCCGGCCCCCAAAAACTATACCCGTTGGGTCGTTCGCGAGCTGAACAGGATGAAGACCAGGTGGGAGCGACGTGTCCTTCGCGTGCGATAGATTTTCTCCCTTCTCCACCTCGGTTCTATCCCACCGCTCCCTTTCGTCGGACGACAAATGACATGATGGCTTCATCTCTTTTTCGGTGAACGTCTTCATCCAAGAGATTCCGATAACACAATCGGCGTGGCAAACATCGCACATCTTGGCCATCAGGTCGCGAGACCGCTTCGAGAAGTTGGGGGCGGGGGCATTCGACTCCCAAGACCGCACTTGGTTTCAAACTTCTGAAGAAGAGTGACATCGTGCTTCAAGCCACACCTTGGCCACCAACCAATCCATCGTACGGTGCAATATTCATGGGAGTCATGCGACGACGACGCTGGTTGTGGAAGCGGCGCCAACCGAAACGGGTGAGCCCTGTGAAGTCTTGCAGTGGGTCCGTGATATCATGGACCGGATTCCCGATAGTCGTGCTACCATTCCACAGAGCCTCCAGATCAAGCTCCAAGGGTCCGACACCTGCATTTTGGATAACATGGTGGCCGACGCTGCGGTGAAGCCATCTGAGCGCCTCCGAGTCAACGAAGTGACGGTATATCGAACCAATGCAATATTCGCGTGCTGGGCGCTGCGGCTTGCAGATCGCTCAACCAAAAGTCGGTGCAGGGAATGGCGCCACCCGCCAACCAGATCTTCGAAACAGCGCAAAGGATTTTGTTTTGACGTATCTGGCTGATGCTTGGCCGGAGCTTGGCGAAAACACTATTCTGGTCAGGATCAGTGAGATGCGAATCGTCTTCGACATCACAGTCGTGATAAGAGGAAATTAAGCAATCCTGTTATTACATGGCCAAGCTATAGCGGGAGGGGTTCGACCTCACTCGACGTTACAGCGATATGATTCAAAAGAACCCTTTTCCTACGGCAGGGGGCCTGTTTTCGAAATCAGATCAAATACATTCGAGATTATCCTCCCCGACTCGACAAAGTCAATCATCACATCCACCATGAGTGCAGAAATCGCTTTGTCGGAGCTTCACAAGCACTCCACCAAGGAGAATTGCTGGGTATTGGTCAACGGAAAGGTTTACGACCTGACCAACTTCGCCCCCAACCATCCCGGAGGATCTCAGATCATCTACAAGTATGCAGGGAAGGATGCCTCCAAAGCATACAACGACTTCCACGACAGGAATCTCATCGACAAGGAGCTGAACGGTCCCGTCGGCCTGCTGAACCATGAGGCGATCAAGGAGATCGAACAGCAGGAAGAACACGAAGATGAGCTTTCCATGGATGAGCCTTCGACCGACAGCAAACCCAAGTTGGCTCAGATGATCAACCTCGAAGACTTCGAACACGCCTTCGAACGACTCGTCTCTCCCCAGGCTGTTTCATACACGCGCGGAGCATCCAACGACCAAGTCACATTGAACAACAACAAGAACGCTTGGCGCCAACTATGGTTCCGACCCAGGGTCATGCGTGACATGTCCAGCATCACCACCACATCCAAGATGCTCGGCATCCCCCTCGCATCCCCGGTGTTCATCTCTCCCATGGGTCTCGCGAAGACGGCAGGCGACGAAGCCGAACGAGCGTTGGCTCGTGGTAGCGCAGCATCAGGTATCGGCTACTGCGTCTGCACCACCGCATCTCTCGGACCCGAGGAGATCCTCGACGCCGCGCCCAGGACTTACCCGTACTTCTTCCAACTCTACATCAACCGCGACCGATCCAAGACCGAGGCACTCATCAAGCGCATCAACAACCTCGACCAGATCAAGGCCATCATGGTCACCGCCGACATGGCCGTCATGAGCAAGCGCGAAGAGTCCGAGCGTCTCAAGTCGCAGATCGACGGTATCGAATCACAGTACGCGCTTTGGGATGGGAACAAGCAGAGCGGTGCACGCAGCGGTCCTCTCGGTCGCCAGGGCTCGGCCACGTTCGATCCCGCTCTCTGCTGGGACGACATCCCATGGCTCCGATCCAAGACCGACCTGCCGCTCCTCATCAAGGGTATCCAGACCGCCGCGGATGCCAAGAAGGCTCTCGACGCCGGCTGCGCGGGTATCGTCGTTTCCAACCACGGCGGTCGTGCGGCCGACACGGCGCAGGCCACGCTCGTCACCCTCCTCGAGATCCGACGGGACTGCCCCGAGGTTTTCGAGAAGATGGAGGTGTTCGTCGACGGCGGTATCCGGAGAGGTTCAGACGTCCTCAAGGCCGTCCTCATCGGTGCTCAGGGCGTCGGCATCGGTCGTCCCTTCCAGTGCTCGGTCGCGTTCGGCACGCAGGGAGTGGTTTCGGCCGCGGCCATCATCCAGGATGAGCTCGAGACGGCGATGCGTCTCAACGGGATTTCGGACATCAACGCTGCTCGCGGTGATCTGACTTACCTCAACACGTCGGAACTCCAGCACATGCTCCCTCCTCGACCCCTCACCACCAAGGGATCGTGGTTCTTCGGACGAACCCTGAAGCTATAAGACTTGGCATTATTGGGAAGGTTATATCAAATTTTGATCGTTCTTAGCGAAGCATTTACTGTAGATCCGCCTAACCGGCGTTGAAGATAGAGTTTTGATAGTAATTCAGAAGTTCGAAAATTGACTCAAACGGTTCCACAATTCCAACAATACAAGAGTTTGGGCAAATAAGCTATTCCGTTTAGCATGCGGAGAAAATGCATGGCGTAAACAGAGTTTGTTTTTCAACATGTTCTTCTTTCGCTCAGCGAATCCATTTTTATGACGGCATTCGAAAATCTTGGCCGACCCGCACCACAAAACGGCCAAGTATCAGTCTTCTCTATCGAATATTCCCGTTCTGATACCCGAAGATAGGCGTTCCTTTGTCGACACGATGGAATGCAGAATGGTCCGCTTTCGCGAGGTCACGTGACCGTGACCCGTATCGTCGTGGATAGATCCCCTCAGGACTTTCCCCTTTCATGTTGGTGCACCGACTGCAAAGTTCAACGCTTCTTCGGAGTAAGAAGCATTGATTTCCGTCGTTGGGCATCGACTTGGCTGACGATGCAAACGCTCTGAATCAGGGGCGCTGCAACGCATACGTCCACCGTCGTCGCCGATGGACCCTTTGTCTTCGGCTGATGCTTCGATATGAGGCACATCATCGAACAGCATAGCAGCTGCCCAAACTCCACAGACGTTTCGAAGACTTTGTCCGAGTTTGTAGACCATTTGTTTCACGATTCGTGCTGCACGAGCAATAGCTTGGTCAGCTCCGAGCTCTCTGGCGAACCATGTCCCCGGTGAGATCTGAATCGACTCCTGGACGAGGGCCATGAGGTATTGGACGCGGCCACAGGATGGTTCTGAACCTTTGTTCGTAACTAAGAAACCTACACTAACCCCCGAGTCGACGAAAATTCTGCCCGAAGGGTGTAGAAGGAGCCAAGTCAGTCGGGGTTTTCTTGGGGTGTGATCATGCTCTGGTTCTCTTCCGACCGCGGGTTTGCTCCGCATAACCAGAATCGGGAGCAGTGAGCGATGACCACTCGGTATACTTGTCGAGAACCACATCCGCGACTCCCGAGTCCTGACTTTCCGGATCTGACGACCAATCGTAGCCCCCTTCATCCTTTTCGGTGGCTTGATCATCAACCTGAATCCTCTGTCGCTTTGTCGGGCTGGCACTGCGGTACTTGCCTTGCCCTGTCGTGAAACGATAGCACTCATCCGCGGTGAAGGTGCGTGTTTCCTTCGTCCCATCCGGTAAGGCCACGGTCAATGTCCGTGGCTTGTCGCATCCGAGGAATTGGATCATGTTCGGAAATATGTGCCAAGCAAAGCGTGCGTACAGATACTCCTTCGCACACGCATCCAGTGACAACAGTCTCTTGCAGTGCCAGTCTTGCTCGACCTCATCGTCGTCTACCATCATCTGTGTAGCCCATATCACTTCTTCACCAACTCGCCGGGGGACAACGCAGAACTGTAAGCTATCCCAGAGATGATGCGCGTGCATCTGCAAAGGGAGCCGGTTTGCCGGTGAGTCTATTGCCGTCGCCCGGCCTCGGCCGGACAAATTACAATAACTTCCCATTTCATTATTACCGAACCACTTCCGTTCCCTCGCGGGAATAATGTGTGCCTCGTTCAGGGCGAGTCGTTTGTTCGAGATACGGCAGCGCTTGGTAGCCATGGAATCCGATCGAAACGTTGGATCCGTATTATTATCGGCCGCTTCTCGCCAGAGCGGTGGGAGGTCGCGGTGCGGGTACGTCCAGGTATCAAAACTGGGAACAACTGGGTAAGGGATCGAGTCGTTTGCTGCGGAGACGACGAGCCAAAAGTCTCCTGCTGGCATGAGTCCATCGGAATCCGCATGAACTTGTTCGCCAGTCGCCGTCTGTTCCAGTCGGAGTTCGCTCGGGTGGTTGGTGATGATTGAACAGGCTGTGATAACAGTCGGGTAATGTGCGCGATCGTGGTTTCTGCCATCGCGAGCCGGAAAGTCGAGGAGTACGTTTGGCCGACTATACCCTGGATGTCTTATCGTGACGTGACGAGACATGGTGCATGGGAGAACGGAAGGAAGTTAAGAGATGTAAGCATATGCTTGTTAAGAAAGGTTTCTGGTTGCTCGGCAACAACTAGGGTCTGATAACGTACTCCGGGGTAGGGATTGTAAAGAATTCGGAGAACTTAGTAAGCCAGAGACGGGGCAGCAAAGAAATGGCACGACACACGCAAGCGCTGAAGTCCGATCGCGTCGTCTCGCTAAATGGATGGCCCCTCGGCGCGACCTCATGGGTTTCATGCACGGTTTTCTCACGTCGTTTCACGCGTCATCCGCTGCTCTTTTTGGATGCACTTGCATCGTCAGTAAGAGTTATCCCGTAGTTTTTGGACAAGTATCTCGACACTAGCGACTTTATTTACGTCCTAAAAGCTTTGCGCGGGGCTCCTTTCCCGTTCTTCACCGAAACATCAACGTACATTCTGCGCCGCATAGGGACATGGGTGGTCTGCTGCCTGATGCCTAGAGATAATCTAATCAGGATACCATCACAGTAGCACGTGCCGTTTCTTTGCCGCCCCGTCTCTGCACATCATCATGTCGGCAAAGGAACCTCCATCTTCGGGCTCTACGCGTATGTCTCAAGTTACTTCGCACGGCGGCCGTCACCCCTGACTTTCCTGCGGCTCCAGAGCAGCCCAAGTTTCCTGAGCTTCCTGCTATATTAAGGAAACAGCTCGAAAGCTCATACGAACGGCCTTCTGGACCGATAGCCGAGCACCCACGGGACGACCTCCCATCGCCTTGTAGCGAAGGATTTCCCATCAATAAGAGGAAGCGCGAAGAAGAGGAGGGTGGTGCGGACACTGGAGCGCATGAACAGCCGGTTAAACACACGCGTACAATCGTCGACTCACAAGGCTCTCTCATCGAGCAGAGTGACCCTGTCAGTCACTGGGTACCAAACGATTCTGAGTGGTCCGAATTTCTCGGAAGCTCCGTCAAATGGAGCGAAAGGCGCCCCTCTCAGAAGCGATCATTATGGCGGTCAAACAGCTATGCACAGTCAATCCTAAGCGGTGACACGTCCAGAGCATGGTACGCTGAACACGCTGACGACATGCTGCATGCTGGCCTGTTTATGGAGCAGCAAGCAAATGCTGGAATTACGGAAGACTGCGAACGTCTCTGCGCGAAGATTTTGCAAGCACGATATGATTTACCCACGGAATGGCGCTTCCAAGAACAGAATTTTAGGACGACATTGGATCAGGTACGGTACAGAAACAAGGCAAGGGTGGTACGAGATATTCAACCTTGCATCATCCCATCACCGGAGTTGCTTCACGCTCAAGGCCATCCAGGTCTCGAGAACATAGCCGAAGGAGTAGATGCAATTTGGACCAAATTCGATACTCTCTGTGGGCCAAAACCAAAGCCAGACGCAACTCATGGAGTGTCATACTTCATCTTAACGCCCGAGGAACGAGAGAAGCTCACCTTGAACAACACTTGTGAGTGCGAGGGCTTGGTGTTTCCATTCTACCTATGCGAGGCCGAGTGCTTCGGCAAGTCAATTGATATATTAGAGCTCCAGGCATTGCATAGTGCCAGTGTTGCTGCTAACGCCATAATCCAACTCTATCGGAAGATCTCAGCAGAAGCTGAGCTTCATCGGCGTATCCTCACTTTCTCGGTTGTTCATAACGAACGTTCGGTCAAAGTATTCGGGCACTTTGCATTGATCAATTCCGGCATTGATATTACCTTCCATCGCCATCGACTGTTCCAGACCGATCTTGTCGATCATGCATCCGATCGGACCAAGCCATATCAAATCACCCTCGGCATTTGGGAGCACTTTTATCCTACGCATCTTCGTAGAATTCGGGATGCGCTATCTCGACAGCAACATCGAAGCGTTGAATCTTTTACGAGACAAATCGATCTTGAAGAAGGAATGTCTACTCCTACATCTTCGCAAGAGGATGACACGCCCACGACGAAGCTTCAGGAAGAGTGCGCCCGACTGTTGAACAAAATGCTGGAACTCCAAGGACAAATGGCACGCCAACAGAATGAATCTCGTGAGCAGCAGAATCTACTAGAGCGTCGGCTCGAGCAGCAAAAAGAGGAGTCCCGTGAGCAATTAAGGCAGCAGAAAGAGGAAACGGGTGAGCAATTAAGGCAGCAGAAAGAGGAAATGGGCGAGCAATTGAAACAACAGATGGAACAGCATAAGGAAATTATGGCGCTGCTCAAGCAGTCGAGATTGTAAGCCGCCTTCGGCTACAAGACGGATGGGTGTGAATGATTGAATGACATAGCTATGGAAACATAGGAAAGCCGCTTGAACCCTCTCTTTGATTCGAGAGTAGGTCGCTCTCCGTTTGTATGAAGGGTAGCGTGCATCCATCCAGTCCTTCATGATGTTCCAAAGTGTCTCAATCGGATTGAGATCAGGTGAATATGCTGGCCATTCAAGGGATATTTCGGAGATTGAGCTCTCTCAAAGTTTGTTGTGACACATGACCCCTTGCATTGTCTTGCATCGAAACTATGCCGGAATGTTGAGAGAAGAAGCTCTCCAACAAAGGGACACAATGTTGAATATATGTCTCAGAATTGATCCATCCCCAACTCTTCTCCCGAAAGAGAGAGGGCCCTTTCTCGCTTCCAAAGAATGAACCCCGGAACATCCAACCAATCTCTTTTTGTTCACGCGTACTGATACAATCGGGATGTAACTCCTCTCCGTCCTTCCGAGTTACTCTTTCTCTCTCTCTTTCTCTCTCCGATTCTTTTCATCGGTCGTTCAAGTTTCGTCTGTCCAGAGAACAGTATCCCGATCGGTATCTCTCTAATGTAAATGCGTACGTGCGAAGTCAAGCCTCTCTCTTTTATTGTTACCGGAGAGACGGAGCTTTCTCTTTGCAAACGGCCGGGAGTACCCTCTCCTTCGTAGACAGTCCCGTATAGCTCTCCAGCCTACCTCTCCCTCTGGGTATCTATCTCTTCAAACGCAAACGTCGATTTTCCCCATTGAGAGTAACAAACCTCTCCAATTCATCCCCCTCAGCCCTGTTGAGTTCAGGCTTTCTCCCAGCCTTTTTGTTGGCAGCCCACTTGTAAGTGTATAACGCACAGAATTGATGGAGATACCAAGGCTCTCAGCAATCTGCTGTTGTGAAAAGTGGGCATGAGTCCTGAGATTCCATATTTGAACCCTTTTGATCTCCGGTCAATCTCTTCCTCGGTGGTGTACTTGGGAGTGCCTGTGGCGGAGCCTGTGGTTCTGGAGTGGTTTGAGGTACCGGAGAGCCCTCCATCTCAAATGAATTCAATGAATCTGGTGGTTGTGGTGCAGCAGCAGTAACTCTCAGAGTATACTCCAGAACAGATCACGTGTCTGATTCGCTCCACTCACTACGTAGCTGGATATAAGGTTCTTAGGGTTACAGAGGTAGTTATAATTAGGAAAGTGATCAGCCCATACCAACTGTAACCCTTACCCCGTTGTTCCCAGTTTCGATACCTGGATGTACCCACACCACGACCTCCCACCGCTCTGGCGAGAAGCGGCCGATAATAATACGGATCCAACGTTTCGATCGGATTCCATCGCTACCAAGCGCTGCCGTATCTCGAACACCGGACGAGGCCAGGCGATGGCAATAGACTCACCACAACCATCAAATTCACTAAATTCATCGGAGATTCTGGGGCTCTCCAAATATCTACCATTTGGTATGACCACCTTGCGCATTGATTACATCGTGACGACGAATTAGGATTAGCTCCGAAACCCTAAGAACTATATAAATTCTGCTCCACTCCTCAAAATTGGTCAATCGAAGACATGAGGCGGCTGGGATTGGGAAATGTCTCTTAGACAATCGTTTTGAAGAGACAACGCTTCCAGAAAGCTGGCGAGCGATCGCCGTTGTACCTTATCTAGTTTGCGCAGCATAACTTTGAAGAGTTCTTCTATTCGTGTGGTGGCAACATTGTCAATCTTCCATTGATCATCTTCATGTCTTCTCCCATCTCGACCCCTCGAAGAACATCTCGAGTTACCAAGGAAGCCCATAAGAACACACCTTCCGCTCTTGTAACGATTTCATCTATCATAGGATGACTCTTATCACCAGGTGAATTGAAGACTTCCGAAAATTGTTGATCGACACAGAGTAATATGCCCCATCGGTTAAGAGCTTCCAGTTCCAGCATGCGGCCACTCTGAAGCCAGTTGCGGAGTTGGGTTTCGGGACGGCTCGATACGCAGCATTTGACATTGTCCAGGGCCGCAATGGCGAATATGAGATTGTACAAAGTTCCGGAGATCCACGTTCATTCAGGAAGTCTTCTATCGCGACGAACACTTACTAAATTATCATGAAACTACGTCGGGCGGCGGAACTCGAAGGATGCCAAGTGTGGTCAGACACAGTGCTGCTGGGACTATATCTTTCTACGAACTCTCAACAGCAGAATCCTTCGAAAGCACAAGTTTCGATTACATCACGACGATCGCGAGTGCCAGATTGGATGGGCGTATTCAATCGATGGATGAATTCGCGGAGGTTTGCCGGCAGACTATGGCCCAGGCGAATTCGCCAGCTTTCTGGAAGCTTGTCTCTTCAAAACGAATGTCTAACCGACATCTTCCAATCCCAGCCGCTTCATGTCTTCGTCTGAAAGACTATTGCGGACGAGCGCCGGACCCCCATCGGTTTTGCGCATGATGCCTTTGATATCCAGCCGAAGCTCATCTGTATACGATCTCAACCCCCAGTTTTGGATTTCGTTGACCCATTGGCACAGGCTCTGAACATGTGCCGCGTACTTCATATCCAATAGCAAGATTTGTCTGAGGGTACAGCCTTCCCATATTGGATCCGCCGAGAGATCCAGTTCGGGTTTAACTTCGTACAGTCGCATCGTGCTTCCGGCAAATGCGATACCATAGTGCTTGATATCCTTGAACTCGTCTTCCGTGGCCTGTTTTTGGTAAAGTTTAAGACGCTCCACACGAAGTCGCAGACGATTGTAAAGAACTAAAGCAGTCGAGGATGCAAGCTGATTCACAGCAGCCTCGATTGTGGACTCATCGCG
Organism: Erythroxylum mucronatum; assembly: GCA_027563825.1. NCBI lineage: Eukaryota > Viridiplantae > Streptophyta > Magnoliopsida > Malpighiales > Erythroxylaceae > Erythroxylum > Erythroxylum mucronatum. Next base: position 35,405 of record JAOSBP010010213.1, on the reverse strand, counting down.
TTTGAACTCGACGGTCATATACGGCGATATGGCCTTGGCTCCTGGAATGACATATGTCATGGTTTCAATACTCCTGACCCAGAGTGGATCGAAACTTGCGAGCAAGACCCAGAAGGTCAGGTCCGGGTTGGTATCGAACGGAAAAGTGACCGGCTCTTCTGTTGTGATGATGGAGCGTGAGAGTGGTGGCGTGTGCAGCTTGCCATCAGGCTTGGGGCCCCATTCGAACTTGCAATAGCTCAGGAGCTTACGTGCGAGCGAGGTGGGCAGGACGGCTTGGTCCTGCTTGAAGAAGACAAACTTGGCAAAGAAAGAAAACTTTGCCTCTTCCTCTTCTGCGGCTGCCATGATCCTGTACTGCTCAGCGATGCTCTCGGCCTTCTCCGGATCCATTGATACCCAGACCTTGGAGTCTTGGTATCCGTACTTGTGAGGGTACCATTTCTCTGGGTCTTCACCAGACGGAATCTCTTCGACTTCAAAACGAGCAAAGGGGCCCCTAGACTCTAAACATCCCGTACGCTCTTGTACGTCGATGTTGTAATTGCTCTGTAATATCTGAATCCTAAAATCCTTGTCCGTTACCCGTGGCTGCCGCTTCCTTGAGGTGTTGGTGATGTTGGCGATGGTGGTTGTGACGAGTGATTCTGATAAACCGCCGTCATCTCCTGGTATGGAAGGAGGCCGAGCCTTGCTGCTCTGTCCTTTTCGAGAGCGAGCGGAAGAAGCTACTGTTTCTTTTGCGTAACCAGGCATGGTATTGTGGGCTCGAACACGTCGCCATAGAGCAGTGGTTGAACGAGCATCTGTGTAGGCAGCAGCAGCAGCTGGAGCGGGAAGTTGTGCACGACCAGGGCGCGAGGTCGTATGCGGGCCGCAGTCATTGTGTATCATTCCTTTTCCGTTGAGGTTTTTCCTTTCCTTTGGGGGAACTCGTTGACAGTCGACAACCATCATAGAAGGTTGAGCAATAGGCAGGCACTAGAATTGTTAACCTATGTAGATAATATCGAAGACTCGGCGCTAGCTCTCATACGCTAATACATTTGCGTTTGACAGCAAGCCATACTCGACGCGACTACAGTTCCTGGCACTAAAGATGCGTCCGATATCGCCGCCCAAGCTACCCCTCTCCCATTCCATAGCAATTCCTGTCTTCTTTGTCGAATATCATGGCTCCCAAACGTAAGGCATTGAGGGAACTGTCACCAAATCGACCTGTGAAGAAATGGCTTTCAAATGAGACCAAGCAGAGGCTATATGAACGGTCTCTTGCTGGCCAGACGTACGGCCAAATTGCCCAAGCTGAGAACCTTCCAAAATCTACTGTCGTAGGGGCGGTTCAAAGAACCTCCGCACGTGGTTCTGTGCATGATGCACCGGTTCCTGGTGCCCCTCCGGTATATTCAGACAGGGTCAGAAGGCATATCATTATAACAGCGCGTCAGCACCCCAAATGGACGTATGAATCAATTCGTAAGGCTACCGGAATCAACGCGCACACAAGAACCCTACGGAAGATTCTGAATAACGCTGGTCTTGTCCATTGGAAGTCGGTAAAACGACTATTCCTTTCACCGAAGAAGGCTCGGGTTCGGAAGGACTGGTGTAATAAGCGCGTAGAGGAAACCTTCGTTGATTGGTTATTCGCAGACGAGTGTTCAATTGAACGGGGTTCTGGGCAGAGGGATACCTAGTCATGGGGCTATCCGAAAAGTGAATATCCCGAGTACTCGGAGAAGTACACCAAAGAGCGGATTGACGAGTATCCTCCGGGTGACCGACTATCTGCTATGATTTGGTGTCAAATTGGCCTTACAATTCGCTCTCGGGCTGGAAGATATCGCAGTGAGCTCGTAATTATGAAGAAGGACCAGAATTCAAAGAGACAAGGCTATTCAGCTTGGTCATATCAGGAAGCTCTTGAAGAGGGCATGATTCCTATCTACGAAGGGCAGGTCTTCTAGCATGATAACGCACCAATTCATACTGCGAAGAGCATAGAGGCATGGCTAAAGGATATCGGTGTCAACATAATTGATTGGCCACCAAATAGTCCTGATTTGAACTGCATCGAGCATCTTTGGCCCCATATTCGGCGGTATGTTGATCAAATTGATCCTCGAATTCGAAGAACCTCTGGACAGAGAGGCCTAGATCTCTTGGTGGAAGCCCTACCTCGGGCATGTGCAGCTATCCCGGACCGTATAATCAAGTCAGTCCTCCAATCAATGCCCAAACGGATTCAAGCCTGTCTGAATAACGGCGGCTGGCACACCAAATATTAGCGTTTGAATTTGAAGACCTTCCTTTTAGCTTCCAAATGAATTAACTTTGAATCAAATCCAGTCAGAATTGGTGGAGTAATTGCCCTGTGAATATTCGTAGAAATGGTGGTTTTGGTGGAGGAAGAGGCTAAAATTGGCCGAATTCGGACGCGTCTTTAGTGCCAGGAACTCTAAGACCCTGCGCCTGTCATTCCTGCCACGCGTCATCTCAAAGCCATGATCAACGGGCACCAGATTGAGTTCAAACGGACGCCATCCTCTCGCCAGTGACCGGATACTTTGATCGAGACCGTTTATCGCTGACCAAGCAGGACGACCAGGGACATGGTCTACCTTGTCCAACGAATTGTCATTGGCGGACTCGACGCGGAGGATCTTATCAGATGTCCGACCGTGATTCCATACCTCCAACATCTGTCCCGGAATCACCATAGAGCATCTTGCTGGACTCGTACGTTCTTGCGCGGTCCAACGTAATTACGATCTTGGCCTACAGCGAGACAGTGCACAAGCATGAGAGGCTCGAACGTTGACGGACTCACCACAGAGATCTCTTCCAATCCGGTACCTTTGATTTCAAACTTGCACGGATTTCTTCTGCTCCGAGGAGAGCCGATCCCAGAATCAAACGATGCTCTACTCAACCCTTTCACAAAGCAAGCATGAGACGGATCTCCTCACTCCACACTGCTCTGCAGATCACCGTTCGATAAAGGACGGCTCGAACACTGTTATCCGATGGCCTCTCACTCAAATCTTCCTTTCCGTTTCGAAACTGCAACGACACAGCCATGGGTCTTCCCAACCGTGGCCTGCTCCTGACGACCATCTTCGCATCACGCGCATTCGCGGACTTGAATTACCTGAGAAACTACGAGCTTTGCGCCTCGGGATGCGGAGTGGCCCTGTTCTCCATCTCTTTCAATGGCAGACCTCCGGCCGCCATGGCTGGCCCCGGAGCCAATCCCGTGGCATGCGCGGATCCTCTGTGGGTGGATTCGTTGTTCTATTGCTCGACCGTGTACTGTCAACCTGAACACCTTCAGCGCGCCATCGCTGCACAGAATGTGTCGTGCCAGGGCTACACCGGTATGAGCCTGCCACCGTACTCGGCACCCGATCCGCAAAATGTCACCACGGTCAGCCGGATGCAAGCGGAATCGATGGAGTTCAGCATACCCGTGGTGCCGGATCAACGGTTCTATGAGCTGGGCTACAAGAGCTCCGAGTACTTGAACTATGTGCAGTATACCAGTTGGGACTTCGTATGGGGCCTTTACGGCTTTTGGGGTCTGGTGTTCATCATCGGCATCCTCAATCGTATCATTCAGCATTTGCGCAGTTTCAAGGCCTCTCATGCCGAATCTCAGGCCTCTTCCGCAGCACAAGAAAAAGGTTCTTCTTGGATTCAGCGGCATCTCGTCGTTCCCTTCGCCTTCGGGTCCGAGAAATGGGTACCCTCGGGCTACTCCTCCATGCCTACTCGCTTGGAGAGCTTTTTGATCGTGTTCTACGTCGTTCTGAATTTCGTGTTCTGCTTTCCCGGCTACCATCTGTTTCGCATGGATATCTTGCTGCCCGAAACCAAACAGCAGTTGGCAAAGTATACTGCCAATCGATTCGGAAGTCTGGCCGTTGGCAACATTCCAGTCGTCTGGCTATTCGCCGCCCGTAACGATCCCTTGCTCTGGCTCACAGGATGGTCCTACGCAACATACAGCCAATTCCACCGTTGGTCGGCACGCATACTGTTTGTCCTGGTCATTGCTCATGCAATCGCTAATTCCGTCTTGGCCTCATATTCGGGCAAAGCAAATTATTATGGGCTGTTTCAATTGGTCTTCATACAATGGGCGCTGGTGGTAAGTCTCACATCATTCTCTTTCCAGACCTCTGCGTTCAGGGACTGATCCTTTCCCAGGCAATTCTCTCTTTTTCGATCCTGGTGGGAACCTCATTTTACCTCGTGCGTAACCGCATTTACGATCTCTGGCTTTTGATCCACTTCGTCTTCGCGGCTGTGGCGTTGATTGCTGTGTTCTTGTATGGTCTATCCGCTTCATCCTATCTTTCCTGCTCTTACTGATATCCGACTTCCAGTCACACAAAACAAGTAAACGGCCGATACAACGGGTTTCTCTGGTTCGCCGTCGCCATCTGGGCCTTTGACCGTCTCCTTCGGCTGTCCCGGCTTGTGTTCCACAATGCCGTCCCGAGTACGCAAGCCACAGCCCAATACGACCCTGAAACCGACATCCTCCGCCTCGATGTAACAGACCACTTCCCTTCTGATACGAAAGCCTCGCAACCAGGATCATACTACTTCATATATGAACCCTTACGCCTCAAGTTCTGGGAGTCCCACCCTTTCAGCCTCTGCTCCTGGCCCGTCCCTCGATCATCTTCCGATCCACCCGGGACCCTCAGCGCTCATGCATCCACCTCGGAAGACGACGGGAAGCCTTCTTCCCTGAGCTCTTCCGAGGGAGCTCCCCCGTCGATGACATCCGCACGGAAGCACACCTTCCTGATCAAGCCCAGAGCAGGCTTCACCAAACGCCTCCGCCTCAGGCATTCCGGCAGCGATCCAACGTCGACAAACGTCCTGATCGAGGGCCCTTACGGCCCGAAACTCAACCTCGCCGCTTATCCCAACGTGGTGATGTTCGTCGGAGGTTCGGGCATCACGGCGGCGGTCTCGAGGATCCACGAACTCCTCGCCAACGCCGGGACGAAGGTCAAGCTCGTCTGGGCCGTGAGGACCGTTGCTTTGGCCGAAGATGTCGTGTCCAAGGAACTCGCCGGTGCGATCGGGAAGCCGGGTTTTGAGTTGGAGGTCTACCTCACTCGGGGCAAAGGAGAGCAGACCCGTGGGACGCTTGGGGAGGTGAAGGTCGGGAGACCCGCGTTTGTTGAGATCTTGAGGAGGGAGAGGGAAACTTGCCGAGGTGCACTCGGGGTATTCGTCTGTGGCCCCACGAGCTTCGATGAGGAGGGAAGGAAGGCGGTTGCCGGGTTGATGGGCGAGAAAGGGGCGAGGATTGGATTCTACGGTGAGAGGTTCGGATGGTAGAATTCCCGAGGTAGAACTCCGGGTGAAAAACGGTCATGATCTTTGCAAATGCTCGAATAGCTTACTCCATCTTCTCCACCCCTCTCCTCAATCTATTGCGAGTAACGTCGCCATCCACGAATCTACACGTGACCCTGTTGCCGCCGTCGCCGCGGGTAAGATCCGCGAGTTCACCAGATCATCCCCGATGGTTTTCCCAAGAGTTTTACGTGAAGGCCCGACATCAGCGGCCAAACTTCCGAGTCCTCACTACGTATTCCGACCATGAACGACGGTATGACAACCCACGACCCGGAATTCCCTCCGGAACGAAACAAAGTCTCACTCCTGGGTCATGCAGCGCGGCAATTAGCGCGCGTCAGCGCTTAGAAGTTTCAAGCGCTCCGTAACTCTTTTCAAACATCCCTTCGTCGGACGATGAGGATCGAGAGATCGTGATTGTGGTCTCTGGGTGTTCGCCGGTGCTTGATGGTTGTCAATACTCTGTTCGTGGAGTACTCGTGGTCGTTGGTGGTCATGTGGGAGAATTTGGAAATTTGGGCGAGTTAGGGTTGGGTCGGGGATGGGTTTCGAAGCATGGTGGTGTGAAACCATGGATCGAGTCGAGAATAGATTGCCAATCGATCTTTGAGGATGGACTGTGATGCTGTTGCATATTTCTGGAGCACAGGCTGGATCTTTGTGACCGACTCATTGGCCATTGTCTTGGATACGTCAACCCTATCTTATTCGAGTACCGGCGGAGCCTCGGGCAAGAGTGTCCAGTCTTGCTCAATTGGGGGTGAGAGCTGGAAACATGAAGGATGATTCGCTCAAAGGTGCTCAAAGGTGCTCAGAGTTCCTGCGGATAGATAAACAGGTTGAGAACTTGGGAGAGCCATGCCTTTTGATCTCAATCTTGTACGAATGATCGTCCCGGAGATGTTGATGAATGTTTGCACAGATATGAGGAAGGCAAGAGCGAACCTGCGCAACCCGACTGGTAAGCGGGTCAACCCCCGGGACCATGAACACATCTCCGCTCAAACTTGCTGAAACTGATGGAGAGCTATCATGATCTTCCTCAATCGTCCGCGAGCACATCATGGGCTTGAGCAGTACTGCCCAGATGCCATCATCGTATGTTGTAAGACTCAAAATTAGGCTTGTGGACTGTCACTCCGTGTGGTCCAGTAGCATCCTGCAGGCTTCGCCGATATAATTTCCCACTCATAACGACATCTGGCTCATGGAAGGAGAGTGTCATATTTTCAATGGTCCACATATCCATCCATCTCCTAAAGGAGAATGGTTAAATCATGTGACGATATACTGCTCAGTACATAAAACTCCGTAGCTTTCTCCGGGAGGATTGCCCACAAAGGGTTACCTTGGCTCGTTCCAATCACAGTGTCTCCACAGGCTCCATGTTGAAATGTGGTCACCCTCCCTCGCACAGAAGCTCGATTCACTCCACAATACGAGGCTGGTAAACCCAATCTCCCCGTTCCAGTAGCCCGTCCCTCTCCCAAAAGCAACGAAGCTCAGCAAATGACACAACCCACCTCAACAGCTCAACCCACCCCCCCCCCTTCCAAACCTCCAATCAGCCCTTACAGACAAAGCCTCTCCCCCCTCCTCAAGCTCCAAGCCCAAAGGATCACTCCCCGCATGCTCCCTTCGGTAAAAAGCATCACCAACCCCAGCGGCAGCAGACGTTCTCTGACACATGTTTCCCAAGCCCCACTCGGCCCAGGACGTTTTGTTCTCTGGTTACGGCGCAGGTAGCGTCCCGCACTAGCGACGGAGAATTTTCTCGTAGTCGTTTACGTTTTGCAAACGCCCGATTCGGCGTTCCACTTGACGCTTGACATGGATGTGCGAGTGAGCTAAGGCTGGGAGGGGGGGGTACGGACGGGCGAATGCTGGTCGAGCTGTTACCGCCCACTCCATCCCGCCCCGCCGAGTTTGGGTCGGGTGTTTTGAGAGGGGTAAGGCTGGAGCGGGAAGGGGGGTTTTGGTTGGGTGGGTAGGACTTGGAGCTGGCTGGCTGGAACTGGTTCGGACCACTTCGAGGAATTTGGGGGTGTGATATGGAGGAGGGCGTGCGTCACTGGAGGCTTTTGGAGGCTTTTGGGATAGAGTTTGATGGGAAGGTGTCTCTGCGTACGTTGGCTCGAAGGGGGGAGTGCATGCACTGCCTAGATGCGATAAGGATCGTTCGTGACTATCATTCGAGATGTGCGGAAATTCGATCGTCCCAATATGCAAGAGGTCCGTTTGAAGTAATTACCGCCGAGGGAAGGTCGGCTTGTGCTATTGGTCCTCACGGTGACCGGTGATGGGTGGGAACTCGGTTTTCATGTGACTCTACGACTTTGGAAGATCTCGTTAGACCTGCCACATGAGAACTGCACGCTACCGACAATCATGTTCTCAAGCTGAGAATCGTGGGTTGTTTGGTGGCTACTTCATCGGGTTATGTGGAAGGCTCATTTGGGGATTCGGATGAGACCGAAGAGCCTGTGAAGACGTGATTTTCTCACCTCGTCTTCGTTACAGGCTGTGCAATTGCTTTCACGAGTCCATGTGCCAATTTTCGTTCTCCGAGTGTGCTTGGTATGGATGTCAAGTTCGAAGTACACGTCGCAATTCATCAGAAAATCGGATCGGTAGAGCGTGATGCTACATTTTTAGTTTCTGTCTGGTAGAGATACAAACAATCGCGAAAGAACCACCGAATAGGAGAAAATACCTAGAGCACCATGTCGCCTTCATTGCAAAGATGACGCGCAATACCTGGTCAATTTTCCGAACAAATTTCCCTCCCGATTGAATCGTACATTGAGTCTGCGACAACTTGAAGGTCTGCGGTAAGAGACTTGATAATGGCATGAGACATTTGGACAAGAGAGAAGACTGTTGCAGATGTTGACAACACCTCGACTCGACTCGCGATGTAGTTCTTGCGCGTGTCGCCAGTCCTACGACAACTGAGAAGTTTCGGGCATTTGATGGACGCCAAAGGTCTGTTGGTTTCCCCAGATCGCTTCCACCGACCAGTTCTTGAAAACTCTTTGGTCTTCTTTGCTTTGACAGTGTCCTGGAAGAGTCAGATACCAGCTGGAGAGCATGATGTATGGTGACTTACCGCATTTGGCGCAATTAAGGTTGTATTCCCAGTCCATTTCTTCGGGCAGTGGGCACACTCGTTGAGTCGCTACATATTGTTTGCCTTCAATATGTCAGTCGAGAATCGAAATGGGATCTTTCTCAAAGCGTACAAAACTCTGTGACCTTGTATATAAAGTGCCTGCAACCGAGATAGTGAAGTTGCCTGAAGTTGCACATTTTTTTGCAATGATGCTGGATGACCTTACGAGCCTGAAGCTAGTACGAGTACTTATGGGAATTGAGAGCTTCACCGGTGCAGGGACATATCGGTAGTCCCAGAGGCACAGTACCTGCGATCAGCGGCCAGCCCTCCGAATACAAGCTCACAAAGACTGGGGACAGTGGTAGCGATGGCGCTCGAGGCTTGACATGCCTCTATCGGGATACGGTAGATGGCGTGTGATGATTGGTAGGCTCCATGACACTCTACCGGATGACCCGACGACGCAGACAGGTAATTCAGTGATTTCCGGGGTTCCAACGGAAGGTTACGACGCTCCGACTTGCATGACGAATTTCAGGTTAAATCGGGAAAACGGTGCATGAAATCCGTCTGGCCCATGATGAAGTTGGCCTCTCTCCCGTGCCGCCACCACATCCCGGTCCTGATTCATGGTTCATTTTGATCAGTTCTCTGAAAATGTCCCGGCGCCAAACTTTCAGCTAGTAAGGCGGGCCATGAATTGGGCCGCCCCGGCCAACCTCTTGCGGCCTTTTTACCCCATCATGCGGCAGAACGATTAGCGCTTGGTAAGGCTTTGCAGGTAGAATGATACCAATGGTTGAAATTGCCGCATCTCAAGGAACGGGACACGTCGACGTTCCCTTTTCCAGACCGTACTGTACTTCCGTGAGGCAATCGAAAGTGGATGCGAATCTAGACTGACGCAAACCATTTCAGCTAATGTATCTATCGTCACTGGCTCCCATCTTGGCGCATTCAAATGACTCGAGGCGTGTCCCCTCTTGGAGTTCACCGGTATTTCATGCACCTAGTTCATTCGGTACAGAACAGGCGCGGTTGGCGGGCCGAATTGCCTGCAATGCTTCTTCTAACTTCGTGCAACAGCGGCATACGGCACAGCGGCTGGCGCGTTTGCAGGAATTCCGATTGGCTTTCGCCATGATCCTGATGGCGATATCAGAGTTTCACGAGTCATGAGCCAGGAGAAGGATTGGCGAAGTAGAAGTACCACGAACCATGCATAACAGGCAGCAGCGGCGAATGATTTACATCATTGCAGACGTGAGATTGGACATGGCAACTCGTTGTAATGTCGGGGGCCCTTACCAGGATCAGGCTGGAGGCAGACGTGAGTTGTCCTTTGGAATGACCATCACAACACCGGATTGTGCGATCATCGTAAAGGACGATCGGTTGAATTCTACGTCAATCACGCCACGCTTTCTGCACTTAACACGAAAGTAGGCAAAGCGACTTTCGCAAGTACCATGAAGGCAGGGGTCACAAGCTACGAACCCTCCAAGACGGTTTGTTAGACGACTTCCCAGATCTCATTCACTGTTTCCTTGCGTGTATCTCACTGACGATCGAACTTGAGACAAGCATCTGCGTTCACGTTTGCCGTCATCTACGACGAGCATCACAGTGCCAGACTTCTATTGAGTGTTTTGAGAAGAATGGATCGACAATACCGGGAGCGGCAGGTTATGATTGACTTCTCTCAGGGATCGACAAGTCGGTCATTGCGCGCGCACAAGGAATCACCTGGAACAGAGGTGTATCTGTGTGGAAAGCCCTACCCTGATTGTGTGACTCCTCTGATTGTTTCAAGAATGCAAGCGTCGTAAAGTCATTGGCAACCAAGGTCGCTTGATCCCTGCGTGCTTGAACGTTGTATCGGTTTCTAGTTCCGCCTTTTTCGTTTACGTGACATGGATTTGCCCTGATTTGGGAATGGGTTTCCTCGGCGGTGCGTAAAGTATCTTCATTGCTTTCCCGATCGTGCTTTGGTGACGGCAGGCGGAGGTCCGTAACTCTACGATTCATATCCCCTGTCCCTTCCAGAGCTCTTGCATTTGCGATCTAATGTCTGCAACTTCGTAAACCTCTGGATGTTGGGTTCTCGGGTAGCGGCCTCGTCTCCCCTGTATGCAGTGGATCGCATCTTGTCATTTGCGAATGATAGTGCCTGGGAGGCTTTGACGCGTTTACCGCGGGTTTGCCAGGCACCGAGCGTAACAGTTGGTATCAATGGGGGGAGTCGTCGGCCGCATCCGTCGACGAGGGTTTCAAAACAGCTGAGCTTGGACTCGGACCACGCGAGACGCGCTTGGGTTTGGCTGCCTAAACTACGGTGCCGCGACATTCACCGGAATCCTACACGGCACCGCATAACGTGGCTAACGGTTCGGCAATGCTGATGATGCAATGCGTTATTAACAGGGATCGGAAGTGGGGATGGATGCGAAGGGCGGAGAAAGGGAGTCGGCCGAGAGAGTTCACCGGTTCATATTCGTCCACGCTGTACGTTCACCACGTCAAATTCATCACATCTCCGGTCAGGCCTAGTAGGCAGCTTTGGTCATATCGTGGAGTATCTGTGTTGTGGCTCTTAGCATGTTCCTGTAACGTCCCGTCTCTGTCTTGATGGTAGAAACTATGTCTAGGTGATCTTTGACGTAGAAAGTTAGCCGACTTAGACAAAATTTTGCTCAGGTCGGCTAACATTCCATTTGTCGCAAGATGAGAGCATGCACTCTTGTGAAACGGTTCGACGAAGAAGCCACAAAGACGAACAGAACGACTGTCTTCGCTAAGCCTTCGGGCATAGATGTTTGTCTATCAGATTAAGCAATATCTGCCAATGCTTGAGTAATGCTCGCAAGAACAGTAATAATCGCCTCGTTGTATGTCCATACCAGAGCCTGTTATCATCAATCTGAAGAGATAGCCCATACTTGAAACATGAAGGCTGGTTCAATGCCTTCAGGACTGGCATGCCCATTCGCTGGGGTAGCGCATTCCGTTGGAAAAGACGAACGACGAGTTTCCTATAGGAGGGGTCAGTCGTGTGAGCCCGATCTTGTATTCACAGTGAGGACAGAGAAATCCAGTACCCAGGTTGGCGGGTTGAAAGGTGTCGATCGTTCGAGGTAGTCAAAAGATATCCCTGTTTGTTGACTTGCCATGAGACGACCTGGCTCTCTGCGATTGTTCCGCACAGACGTAACAGCGTGATATCACAACTTGATCGCTTCGAATAATCAGACCCCAATTAGTCGGTATCCCGTAATATTACGTGCCCGTGTACGGGCATGAACGATGAGAGATTTATTGTATCAGCGGAGCAATTCTCTGTCGAGTCAAGATACGATCAGTATTTTGTCACTGCATCATTGGTAGAAGATCAAATACCCATCACTATTACTCGATCAAGGATCACAACACCAACCTCTCGTCCAGAACGGGCTTTGACCGATTCGTTCCATGAGGAGCAGTCTCGCTTCTTTGTCATTGCTGTGAACGCTCAGCACATCCACCATCATCTGACTTTCCAAGCCGCTACACCCAGAGTCGTTCCCTACAACCCTAATCCATGCCTGTATCACCACCGCGTTCGCATTCAATACTCAAAATCCTTCGCCGAATCTTCGCCTGTACTACGAGTAATACAGCAAGCGAAATCTGCTTACACATTCGACCAGGAAAGGCTCTCGTCGTGCAAATGGTTCATTCTAAGCACTTGTTCTCTCCCGTCTCTACTTCACAACTGGATCACTGCAACACACCTATCCACAAAAATTACGTACAGGGCTGGCCATCTTTTCCCCGGAAGGAGTCCGAACTCATGCCGTTATCCGATGAGAGCGTACTCCATCCACGACGTAGGTGGTGGGGGAGGGTAACGAGGACGTTGAGCCTCTGACGACGACGATGACCACAACGTAGACGAGAATCTCAACTGCCTTCCGTCGAACCAGAGGAACATCGAGATACATATAAATAACCCCAACTCCTCGGGTCCGTACCCTTCTCTTTCATCCCTTCATAATCCCAAGCTTTTTCAACTCAAGACTCTTCGTTCTCGCCTCGTACGAATCCTCCTCCTCTATCCCACCGAACAATACACCATGCAATTCACCACCCTCCTCGCCACCTTCGCCGCCCTCCTGACCCTCACAGCGGCGAGCCCGATGGCGATGGATCTGGAAAGCCGTCAATCGTGCCCCAGCGGCACGTGCCTGATTTGCAATGGAGGTTGTCTCTGCCAGCCTTGCGGGATCGATAAGGTATGATTGCACTGTGTTCGTCCGAGATGGTGAGGAAGAGGACGAAGACAGGCAAGCGAATGGGGAAGGTGAGAATGTAATGAGCTGATGATTTTTCGGGGGTAGATGTGAGGGGATGGCAAGGAAGGATGGATGCATGGAAGGAGGGTGGGTCTGATTTGATGGATGGGTTGATCGGATAGAGATTTGCTGCTTGCTTTCAGGGACGAGAAAGGGAGAACGTAGTCTTGTCATCTACCTATGCACATGTCAGTGGATTCTTGACCTTGGAATAGAGCCTTCTCCGTGTCTCAAATGCTTTCTTCTCCTGTCATTTGCACCTGTGTATTATCAAAACAAAGATCGTCGACGAGTATTTCATCCTACCCGCGACATCCACTCCCGGAACTTTGATATTGAATATTGAAACGTGTTTCTCTCTCGCGCACTGCGAATATGATGTAAATTTTTGTTCTTCGGCCATATAGACAAGAAAGTTGTTACAGGAAACCCGTGATGCCATCCGAAACGTTCGCCCATGTCGCATCCTACAATCGCCCACACCAACACCTAATGCTTCACAGCAGTATCCTTCTGGGTATCATTTCCAAGCTCGTGGATCCAGTGAGGCAGACCGCGACCCATGGCGGCCAAGGTCATGACCGGGTTGCCCTCGGGGAGCAGGATGTGCTGACCCTTGCCGGAAAGGATGACCTTGGCCATGCGAGCGGCGACGACCTCGGGGTCTTGCACGGGTGAAACGGCGGCGAAGAGCTTGTTGGCCGCGAGGGTCTTGTCGACCCAGCCGGCGATGAGCGGAGTCTTGATCCAGTAAGGGTTGATGGAGGAGACCTGGACGTAAGGAGCGTTGTGGCGCCACTTGAGTTCTTGGTTGAGACCTGCGCGTCGATGTCAGAAAGAAACGAAACAAAGTCGCGGAAAGAGATTCGCGCAATCGCGTACCGTCGGTGAAAGCCATGGCACCCGCCTTGGTCACACAGTAATCGACCATACCGGCGCAAGTGGTGTAGGAGGCCATGGAGGCGGTGCTGATGATGTGACCCTTCTTGGCCTGGAGCATACCGGGCAGGAACTCCCGCACCGTGTACCAATGGCTGATCAAGTTGATCTTGAAGATCTGGTCGAGCTGGGCGTCGCTGACCTCGGTGATCAGGGTGTTTCTGCCGATACCTGCATTGTTGCAGAGAATCGTCGCCGTTCCGTGCTCCTTCTTGATCTGGTCGGCCACCTCTTTGACGCTGGCCGAAGACGTGATGTCGACCTTGTAGAAGAAAACCTTGCCAGCTGCAGTGGATGCGCGCGTCAGCGGATTTGCGCAATCTCAGCGAGCTGCTTCATGACTTACAGTTGAGGAGCTCGGCTGGCGGGGGCTGCACATCCAGGATGGCAACGCGCATGCCCTTCTTGATCAAATGGCGGGTGACAATCTGTCCCAGACCACCGCTGCCACCGGTCATGACACACAACTCCTTGTCCCACTGCCAGGGAGCGGCGCCGGTGTTGAGGGTCCAGTGGTTGAAGGCGAACCTGTTCATGATCTTGTTGAAGTACATGAGTCCACCGATGGCCAGCAACCATTTCAAGGTCTGGACGAGTGTGCTAGTCTCGACATGGAACGGCAGCGAGGCGAGCGCTTGCAAGACCTTCTCCTTGACCTCTGGAGGAGCCCTGGTGAGGCTATAGAGCATGGCGCCCGTGACGATGGGGTTGAAAGCGGTAGCTTTGATGAGACTGGCCATTTTGTCGATTGTGATGGTTGACCGGGCGCAAAGCAAGGAATGTCGAAAGGGAACAACAATTTATCAACAGGACCCTTCGAGCTACTACTTGAACAATTGCATGCAGAGGGGTTTGAACATTGCCCTCCAAACAGCCGCGGCACGTTTTGAGATTACATAACTGGCATCCAGCCTGTAGAATTGCATGAGCCCTTCATCAGACTCGAGCCCGGCTCTGCCCCGGACCCATTGACCATGCGGAGATCATCCTAGCATCTTTCTTCTCCAGCGTGGGCGTGAATTGATCCAATTCCTTGAGAAAGCCTTGGAGGGGGAGTTCGACGAGGCGGCTTGGTGGCGGTCAACAATTGGGACGAGGTTCTCGATCGCAGTAGGTGAACCGATCATCACAGGCTTCAAATAGAGATGTGTGTTTTTCTCGTAGAAATCCCCGAGTTCATCACCGTCCGTACCTTGGTGGCCCTGCATGATGTGGGCGGGTGTAGAACACATGAGATTGCACATGCGATTTAGGGGATTTTGTTCCTGTGCCGAAATGCCTAGGCAACCAAACGAGCCGTTAGCGGTAGGATCGACCTGGATTATTGCAATGCATGGAGTTGGCACTGCAAACATAACGAAAAGCGTTAGGACGATTGACTGGACTGAGGGGAATTTATCCGTTGACGTTATATGCCATTGGATATATGTATTTATCTGGGATCGAAAAACAGTGATACAACATGGTCGGTGGCCTATCAATTCGTGGCATATACAGACTACGAAACCGAGACCTGTTGGAGCAGTGTGAACATGGTTGGATGTCCAGTTATCTCGTGGGCAGTGGAAGGATGCTGTCACTCAAATCTTCCTGCCGGCAGTGGCAATAATGGAAGAGCGCCTTGCTGGGGGAGAATGGAGGGAAGCAGAATGACTAAGAGCTTGGAATTACCGCATTCGGTTGCCGCTTGCGCGTCCGGGTGGGCCAATCAGATTGTAGTTCATCGTACCCTTTGGGATTCCGCAATGAGACTCATGAGGCCGCACGAATGAGGCCTCACCATTTGTCGAGGTTGAATTCATTGCTCAACTATAGCCAAAACATACAACATCCGTTACATCCAGACAAATCAGCCCAATCCAGACACCTTCAACAGCGACACTCGACTTTAGTCGCGTGTTTGAATTTCATACAACCTATTGGATGGACTCGTTGTCACAGGTCGGCGAAGGGGAGACGGTCCCTCGATCTCATCTTGCTCTGCCTGGAAGCGTGCCTGGACCTTCGCCGCTCCGACGACCTCTCCTTCCGCCGCTCCGATGATATGTCCTCCCTTAAGGGCACCGTCCCGATGCTGGTGACCTGTTCGGTCCTGAAGAGCTCACACCATTTTTCCACCAGATGCCCGGTGTCTATCAAAAGACTTGCAACCTTCTGTACCTTTGCTAGAAAGCCCATTGTACACACGATTTATCTCTGCTCTTGGATCCTGGAGAGCAAATCAGTAGAGGTTCGGTGACGACTACGCAGTGATTGGTGAAACACTGGGTACGATCGCATGATGCATTCGTTGACATACTCACTGACGTACGGCTCTGTTTACCGGCGGACAGACGCACGATTTGGATGAGAATGAACCACCAAGCGTTCCCGACCTGAATGGATACGATTCTCAAGATGATAACGCAAAACCACACGCCGTTCGTGTGCGGTCTGTGCGTAGACAGTGAGCGGAAGAGGATGTCTTTACTGACTTAATGTGCGAGTAGAGTCACCACCGTGTTTCAACGCAAAGGCTGGGACTCTGCGCGGTATTCGAGAGAAATAATTTGCAGACCAGGTAACTCGACTACAATTTGGTCGAGTATACCCTCGAACTGGCCAGTCCCAGGTTTTCGAAGTTCAAACTTGATGTCGAGTCACCGGCAGTCGCCTTTGACGACTTCAATGACGAAGAGAAAGCACACGGGATGATGGCGGTTGACCGGAGCGCTTCAGTGCGACTTCATGGCATCATGGTCAGCAAGGGCATTTCTGCGATGGAGAATTCGTGAAGAAGCGTAGTTGCCTCTCAGGGGGGTTTGTTCAACTCACAGTGGATTGACATAGATTGAGCGTTTCTGTTGCCGATAGATCGGAGCGCGCAAGACTCGGAAGCTGCGACAGACACACGAACATGTTCTCTGCCGTCCGAGCTTGAACTCTCCAATCAGGTCGAGCGGGGGCGCAGTCGACACTCTCGCATGAGATGTGGTCATGCACGAGACCGAAATGCCCTCAGAAGTAGATTCATTTACCTCCAATATCTCCTGCCAGTGTTGCAAAACCACCAGACCATACATTTTGTTCTTTCCTGTAGTAAATTCACGTTCCACGGTTCTCAAGGCCGTTGGCCACGTGCCTTGGCAGCCAGGCCAAAACTCCTGCCACATCACCTCAGCTCGTTACGCATCGCCGGCAATATGTGCCACCCTCAGTCCAGTCCGAAACTACACCAACTCATCATACGACATGGCCCTTACGGCCTTCGATCCATCTAGAAGTTGCGAATGTCTTCCCACAAGTGGCGACATATCCCGATCATACCCAAGACCAAGTTGCAGGATCCAGAGACACCCGCCTCCGACTCTACCCCACACACTGAGCCCGAGGGCGTGTTTCTATCCTGGAATATCGAGACAGGCAAGGAGGTGGAACAGCATCCAAAAAGGAAACCGACCGAGGAAGAAGCACAGAAGACAAAAATCACACGGAGTGTAGGAGCATGCGATGATTGCCGTAAAGGAAAAAGAAGAGTTGGTGTCCTTTTGTCGAACAATTAGGTCTTGTACTGACACACTTCCTCAGTGCCATCATGTTCACCGGACTGAGAATCCACTCAACGACACCACCGAAGACAAAACCGAAAAGACAGACGAACGAGAAGCCGAAAGGACAGAGGGGCGAGAAGCTGAAAGCAAAGACAGGCAGGTGGCCGAAGAGACGGGCGCATGGCTCCCACCGGCGCTGAGTGTCAGCGCGCATGAGTACTTTGTTCCAACATCTTTCGATCGTGAAGACGAACCGTTTACGACATCACCATATCTCTGGGATTCACAGTTGCTCGACTCGATGGGAACCTCAGAGACTTATCCTTCCACTATTGACCTAGCACAGATAGCTTGGAGCTTTCAAAGTGGCAATGAGTACGATACTACTACGCGTCAAAGACCGGATTCATCCAGTTGGACTTCTGCGACGGTACAACCCAGTCAAATAGCACCTTCTTCACCTTTTCCGCCCTATCCACCTATTATGTTATGGGATGGGGTTTTAGATCAAGAACTTCATTCCAGCTCGAACGAATCTACGCTCGCGAGCGCACAATTTACATCAGATGATTGGTGGCGACCTAATTCGGAACCGCTCTTCCGAGGCGTCGAACTGCCCACCCGAAGCGACGGACCATCGCCACGAAGCAGCGAAGTACTCTCCAGCAGCTATGCATCGTCCATCAGAAGCAATGGAACATCGTTTTCATGCAAGACCTGTGATAAAGAGTTCAAGGGGAAGTCCGACTTGAGGTACCATTCCCGGGTCCATAGACAAGGTCAGTATGCTTGTGACAAATGCAAGAAATCATTTCACTATCCGAAAGATCTCCAACGGCATCTCCGCATTCATGACAGGATTCGGACGTATGGATGCAGCTTCGACGGATGCGATGCTTCGTTCATGCGTGAGGACCATCTGAGAAGGCACCAGAAGAACGTGCACCGCGGAACATTTTCGAGTTCGGCAAAGGAACCTACGGATGATCCAAGTTAACGCGAGTGAAAACAAGCGGCGCGGTCATATTCGACCTCGACCAGGAGTTTCTACCATGGCACGGGATGGCATCACGTCCATCGCGCGCATTTGACTACCGTATGAGCGCATGGTGGTTTATTGATACTGTTCTCGCCAGAAGGTCATACTGGAGGACGATGAGCCGCATCGAAGAGCATGACCGTTGATGTCAGGTCAAGACTCATGAATGGTGATGAGCATGATTTATCAAGAGAGATGGCAGCGGATCGGAGCAATGGCAACTGTACATGAAAGGGTAGCATCTTTTTCCCTCACGGGCAATACGAACGTCGATTTTTCGACGACTTCCGTTCGAAATGTAACGAAGAATCAAACAATAAACCCTCTCTCGCACTCCCAAGCCTCCGAGCCCTTCGTCGGCCATCTCCCCTTGACATTTCCCCCCCCCCCAAGGTCAATCCCCAACCAACTCATCCCTCCCCGAAATCTTCGCTATGGGATCATCCCTCCCCATCCTCTCCCTCTCCATCTCATCCGAAGGGAGAAGACCTTTGCTGAGCCTCTCGGCGGCTTCGACCGCAAGTTTGCCCTTCTCGCCGGTGCAGAAACTGTTCTTCACCGTCGAGTGGCAGCAGGAGTAGCCCCAGGTGAAATTCCGCCACCAGCTGCCCCAGACGGAGGCGTGATTGTTGATCGTGTGGTCTTCGGGGTACATGCTCCTCACGGTGCGCCTGGGGGCGCTGCCTGTGATACGACCGTACTGGTTGTATTCCATGTAGATCTCGCTGGCGCCGCCGACGGGTTTCTTCTCCACCGCGTCTTGGGAGCCGTATTTGTCGATCAGCAGCTTTTTCTTGGCGTTTTTCTCTGCTGCGTTTTCTTCGGCTTTACGCTTGCGTTTGAGCAGCGCTTCGGTGGGATTGGCTTGGAGGTGGATCCTTTCGGCCGCGTTGCCTCGCTCTTGCGTTTCCCACGCGTAGTGTTGGGCGCGCTCGAACTCGGCTGCGTCGTCAACGCCGCCGGGTTTGTCCCCGCCTTCGTTGTTTCCGCCCGCTGCGTCCGGGTCGAGCATCGACCTCGTCTTCGGATCGTACCGCGCGCTGTCGAGATCGAGGTTGACAAGGTATCTGGCTGTGTCCTCACGCAAACGGAGATTGCGTGTGGATTTGCTCTGCTGTCTGCCCATGTCCGTTTCTTCTTCGTACCTGGCGCCTTCTCCTTCGTCATCGTTGTTCCTCGTCGCGTTTCCCTCTTCGCGTCGGCCCGTAATCCGACGTCTCATCTCCTCGTACTCCTCGTACTCCTCGATCACTTTACCGTAGTCCTCGGCGGAGTATCCATTCCATCGGTCGCGTTTGGCGTCCCAGCCCAGGTTGACCTCCTGCACCTCTTCATCCGCGGCGATGTCCTTGCCAGTCCATTTCGCTCCATGCTTTCGTTTGCGTTGGAGGCAGTCTTTGGCCACATGGCTCATCGATCCGCAGTTCTCGCATGCGCCTTTGCGATATTTGGTCGCCGCAGGGCCTTTCTTCGCACCTCGGTCGTACCATGTTGCTGTTGCGAGCGGGTCGTGATTTTTCTGTGATTGGAGACGTTGATGCTCCAGGTAATCCGACTCTGTGGCTGTGGCATCATCGATGTAGAAGGGTTTTTTGGCGATGAAAGAGGGGATATATTCGTTACGCTCGTTTGACTTGGACGAGTCGGTAGTCTTAGATCCGGGTCTTCCCCGGGAAGGATGTGGAGGAGGCATTTTTGCGTTGTTACAACTGAATAGAGGAATACAATTCTATGAAGTGAGACATTCGACGAATGATATGCCCGAGACAATGAAGCGCTACGAAGAAGGTCAGCCGAGCGGACCTCACTCCGTCATTACTACTGTTCTCGGCTTGATGATCAACAATCCGATGCTTCGGGAACTCTGGTCGAGAATTTACAATGTACTGCTGATGCTAATACTAAATTGCGTCTTGCTTCATGTTGCAATTTAAAATCTTCTCTGATCTCGTAGTAAAAGTGACTTCTTATATCACGGGCGCCAAAACAGTTCTTTTCATTGAAGAATGTGCAGTATCAACGTATCTCAATCTCCGCAATAGCCTGAAGCGAACATTTTCGAACTCAGACCGCCACGGTTTATTGATCAACTTGAAGGAAGCTGTGTTGCTAATCGTAGTGAATCCTATCGCCTTAGAACTATCTAGCTAATGAAATTTACGATGGGCTCAAAACGATTGGTAATTTGCCTGAAGATACTTCTACGTCAGGAAATGGGTGCACCTGCGTCGGGAAATAGACCGCGGGTATGTTTTTCCGTGAGCGAGAAACATGCATAACTTCTTCGACACGCTGGACCTCGAATCCTCTTTTTCTTCTTTCATGCTCTCGAAACACACCCCTTTCTCCCGTTTCCTGCCTGGATTACCTACGCCCTGTATCGACTCGCGTCCGGTCACCACCGGTGGTCTCGTCAACTTAGGGACTGCTTTCTCGTCTATATACTGGTTGACGGCTAGAAGTATCGTTGGAAACTTATGGAAGGTCTTACTGCATCGAGCTCGAATTATTGCGCTGTACCCTTTCTTGCAGGGTATCTGGTATCTCCTCCCTCGTGAACAGTCGAGACAAGCCTTCGAGGCTACGGGGAGGGTTGTAGACGTCACCTTGAGATGTCACTCACCACGGCCGTCAGGTGGAGATGAGGCTGCCGTGGCGAGTTGACATGTAAAGAGGGCGATTGTCAAGGCCACGCCATGTTGGTATTTGGTGACGATCGGAGTACAGTGTGGGAAAAGGACCGTACTGGATCTACAGATGTCTAATACCAGAAAATCGTGACCATGATCGCAGTGGGCAGTCTAATATCGACATAAGCGCACACTCTCGTCCACACTCTCGTCCGCACTTTACGTGTAAAGGTGCGATGGCGAGTGAAATAGATATGTTGAGATGAGTTCAGCCTCTGCAGGTGGATTCTCGAATGTGTGTTGGAAGTCATTTGGGGCTTGTTTGTGATAATCGCCCCGCACGTGCTAACCGATCCAAGCGCCCATCAGTCGGCGCTTCACGTCGCAAACTCAGCTCGTGGCGAAGTTCAGCCTGAGTGAGCACCTATCAACCAGTCGATAGCATTCGAACCTGAGCTTTTCGAGCTCAAACACAGGCGGCCTGTCTCAGCCTTTCTCCTGCGCGATGACTCGACTTCGACCACAAACGTGAGCCAATCCGTCTTGAGGCCAAGATGTTGCAGTATTCGAAATCAGGCATCTGATTCACAGCCTGCTGCGCTGCAATGGACGATCAATCGAACTCGAAAAATGCTGTCAAAAGTTCCCTCCAAGATGTCGATGCTGGTTATCAGCGACCCAGCAAAGCACTCAAATCCTGCTCGGAGAGTTCATCATCTATCAGCCATTGGCTCGAACGAGTCGTAACTCCGCCACCGCAATCTCATTTCCTCCCTCAGCTCGACAGGCGAGACCTCGATCAAGTCATGCCTAAAGGCAAGGCGAAAGCTTGCCCAGAAGCCAACGAAGCAAGTCGTCCTCAAAGCGTGAATCCACCAAGTGAGCTGGCCACCTCCACGCAAAGCAGTGACAGTTCAGTGAAGAGCAAAACGGCAGATCCGCTCTATCGGGACGTGCTAAGGTCCAATGGAGTACAGATGGATGACTCCGGCCGCAAGATTCCCTCATCGCTGCGTCAGTTCCTCGATGCTGAGATCCTCCAGGAGAGCCAACCCTCAAGCTTGCAACCGGATGACATTGAAGGGATTATAGATAAATCTGAGGTCACTGCTTTAGACAGCGATACTGCAGTAAATGGGCTACTTCATTCATCGCTTTTTCCTCACCGGATGGAACGTCGTGGACTCTCACGTACTGGCGAAAATCTTTGGTACAGGGATGGCTTGCCCAACAATGCGGAATTCCATGTCGACTTGAGCACTCCGAAACCAGATCATTTCATCGGCTATGCGAGAGATCGCTGGACCAGACCTGAGGATGCAGTAATTAATCATCCAACCGCAATACCGTTCACCAGGCCGGGCAAAACCAACGTTTTTCCCTTTCTCGTAATCGAGATGAAGTCGGAAATTGGAGGCTACCTTCCGCAGGCTGAGAATCAAGCGGCCGGCAGTGGTTCCATCTGTGTCAATAGTATTCGATGGCTCCTGCGGGAAGCTCAAAAAGCAACGAATGTAGAGGACCAGGCCAAATGCGTTCCTGCACCAAACACCGAGATCCCCAACTCCACTCATGGAGCCGAGCAAGCCACGATTACTGACACTGTGCAGTCGATCAAGACTTGTGAGGACGGCGACGAGGTTGGGACCAACGATAGCCATGAGAGCAGCGGAAACAACGCAGACCACGATCCAGGCTCTCTTTCAGAAGCCGAAATTGAGCTTGTCAAGAAGACGTTGGCGTTCTCTCTCGTTATGAATCAGAAGCAAGTCCAGCTCCACGTGCATTGGTACTCCCGAGGGACGTTTTATATGTCATTCGTTGCTGGCTTCTGGCTCCGCGTAGGTCAGGACGTATCAAAGCTGCACCGAGCCATGTCGAACATCGTGAATTGGGCCCTCGATGGACGGCGCAAAATGATAGCAGACGCACTCCGGCAGTTATCCCCCGTCCCATCCGACTGGAAGAAAGCCCGAAAATTCGCTGCAATCGAAGATCTGGAACAGGAGCCGGCACAAGGCAAGAAGATCAAACCATCCGATGCGGCCGAACCGAGCGTTTGCGGATCTTTGGCTGGTAAGGAGGCTCGGGAGCGCACTGCTGACGAAAACTCCGCATCGCACACGCTGAATGGCTCGGCTCATCCTGATCCTCACGGTTGAAGACCGGTTCACACCGTCGGAAAATCGGTCGAGAACCATGTTAATCGGAGATGCAACAATATGGAAACCATTCAGGATAGCAAATTCGCAGACGCAACATTCCAGGGTCGTCGGTACGTAGTCATCTGAGCCTTTTTCGCACGTATTCAAGTGTTTTCACAGCGCGACGAAGTGGAGGGATTTTTCAGTGTTCCGGTGTCGAGGGTTATCATGTATTCACTCCAACAATAGAAGCCGCATTTGATAATAATTGCTTTCAAGAAGACTGTAGCACTCCTGTGTTATAAATAAGGGCTAGAAACCGTATCTACCTTTGTAAATTGTGAAGACATCGGGCATGAGTCAATCCATTCTCGTCGGATACATCACATTTCATATGGAAAGCAAGATACGAATTGCATTTAAAACCTAACACATAACCGAACCATCGACATGCGCATCCAAGTTTGGAGCATCCACCAAGGTGGATGCCAAACCATGGGCGAATTCAAGCGGTGCGATCGCCTTTACGAACTGCGATCACATCTGCAGTGCGAGCATACCGACAGAGGAAATCTCATCTCTCGCAATTTTGCTCAAACAATTTACCAAAGGAGAACAAAGCCACCGTTGAATACCATAGAGAAGTTACCCGATCACGGGCCAGGTCGACTGGGAATGCAGATAGGTCTTCCGCGGTATCCATTCGTTACGGTCATATCATTTCCGAGGTTTTCAACAGACTTGGAGAGAATCCCGTTCTCTCGAATTGACAACTGTTGAGATTGTTTTTTTTTGACTTCTATCCTTGGCAAGGCAGCATGGATTGAAACGTCTTGTCAAGTTTGTGACTATCGATACGTTCGTCTTGATCGTGTACTTCTCGGCCTCTGTGATGAGCGTGATCGGCGACAGTCTCGAGTGTAATATCTTTCACATGTGTGTGACCACCGATGCGTACGGCAGGAGCATCGGCTTTGTTCAAGCGAATAGCTCGTGCAATGCAAGAAGAGAACGTCCCTGGTACTTGTACGCATCGAACAGCAAGCTCTTCGCGCCAGGACACTGTTTGACATGGTCCAGGAATTCAGACCTCAACCTCGCCACACGTTTTGTATTGTCGACTGTCTCGTCCTTGCGGCGGTCCGGAAAGAGCAGATGAGCCAAATGCTCCGGGAAAGGTTTGATGGGCAACCATTCTCTTGCGGCGACCTCGCAACCGAAACACCAGTATACATCTTCCACTTGCCCATGCGTATTGAGATGAGGGAAGATGGATGACGCCATTTCATGGAAGAATTCATCGCGATGGAACTCTCCACATGAACTCTCGAAGAACTCTGGTCCAGGTGGCTCCAAGGCAGGTTCCTGATACAATCGCAGGAAACGGGAAGTTGCCAACTCACCGAATCGCATGGTGTCTACGCACCTTTCAGTATCTTCCTCCGATTCACCCTTCGAAATAGCAAGCCGTTTGGCAGCCCCGACACTGACAAACGACTTGATATGTTGCAAGTCGAGAGTTGGTCTTCCAACGAAGTGCTCGCCGGAAATACCGCGCATGACCGGCAGTGTCTTGAAATCAGCCTCCGAGATTGGGAGAAACGTTTTAGCCATCTCGATGGGAATCACCATCAGACTCTCGTCACTGCGAAGACAGTTGTAACAGGAACGTTGGCAGGTGGGAAGGAAGAGGAAGGCACCATAACGACCGCATGAGACGCAATCGGCGGATCGCAGTGCGGTAAAGATGGTGTCGACGGAATAGTATGATAGGAGAGTGGTTTTCGCGAGGGCGGTAAGGGCATGCGGAGCATGGTGCATGAGATGGCGGTATTGTGGCAGCGATTTGACAATCTCCAGTCCTCGAAGAGAAGTGAGGGAAAAGTTCATCAAGGACTTGAAATCCAGCCTCGCAAGTGTGATATGAGCAACCTCGAGTGGGAGACGTTCCAGGTTTCCCAGCGGTGATGATGAAGCAGATCTTCGACGGACGCCTGGCGGTTTCACCGGCTTTGAGATGCGGATCATCCCATCGATGATTTCTTGGGGATGGTGAGCGACGATTGAGATTATTCTATCTCCTTTCTCCTCTGCAGAAGCCATGACTGTGGGCTGGAGATGGTGATTGTTGATGCCGAACCAAAGTGAGATGAGGAATGAGGCTGCCTGAGACCGGTTGTGGCAAGGTGGTGGTACGGAATGGAAGTCAACTTCGGGCGGGACTCAACACTCACGTGGAAATACTGCTTGGGTTAACAAGATGCCGACCGATCGAACTGCCACGCTTGAGATGCGCGAATCTAGCTACAAGTTTTCTTCCGAAGAACAGATGGCAGGCTTTTGATCATTTCCTTGTTTTGAATTGATAGCCACCAAGGTTGTCCCTACCACGCCTCTGGCGCGCTCCATTCCGATGAACCCAGCACTGACAGGGTTGTCCTGCAGTCGAACTCGAAGGGTAAATCCCGGGCATGGGGGTATCGGGGGTCTCTCGGACCAGCGGAGTGGCGAGGCACGGTGAACAGATGAAGACAGAAACGATTTAACCACAATTCACCACATATGAAACTCATCGATTGTGTAGTGCGGCCGGCCGACATGTATTGGGTATCGGAAGCTTCGCAATCGCCTCTTTGTTGTCTTCCATAGTATAAGGAAGACGGTTTCTTCACGTTGACACGAGACCGTGAGCGAACGGCTTCGACTGCAGCTTCATGCAACGCACGAAGTATGTTTCACAAGAGTTATTGGGATACTCGGAAGTCCTGAAACACTCCAATATTGTCCGATCCTTGCAACAATAGGTGACATTGAGCTGCTCAGGTATCTCATCTTCGAGGCCACGACAGTGTACAAGGCCCTCTCAACACGCCTTGCTGCTCGCTGAACACCAGAACATGTCAAAGACGTTTGCACATCTACGCAGTCGAAGAAGCTCTCGAATAGGAGAAGGGTGCTATTGCCAAGATCATCCTTATTGTCCCCCATGACCGAATGCCAATGGATCGTGTGAGGTGGCGTGAGGAAAGCTCGCTGCCATGACATGACGATGGTTTCGTACAGACTGGACACACATACAGGGTCCGAAGTGGCTGCGCTGAAACCCGTTCACGGGCAATTCGTGGTCCACGTCTACCATGGAAGGACCGCACGAATCGAGCGAAAAGGCCGGAGTGGGTCATTCTCGGGCCATCATCAGTGACGACTACAACAGATGGCTCCAAATCATTAGACGTATCCGGTGAATTCAGATTGCAGGGTGACAAGTCATCGTAATGGATCAGGAAACCGTTGTTCCTGCTCGAAGAGCAATCCGTGCCGGATCCTGAAAATGCGTACGAGAGGAAAGGAAAATCATGATTGGCCAGAATATCGATTCCAAACGGGCGGGTTTGACGTGTGAAAAACGATCTAGACGCCGCATCAAAGAGGCGTCTGGCGGATGATGACGGGCCGACTCAGATGCACAAGTCCGCGCGAAGTCTATGGGGTTCCGAATGCTGCCATCGGGTGAATGTTCATGCAATCGACGCAGCTCGAGGAAAGATGCGAAGATCCGGCGTCATGGTTCGCATCGTACGAGCTGCGGAAGCTCACAGCGAGTTCGTGTTCCACGAGGTAATCAAGAAAGGAAGCTGCGACGGCGAGGGCGAAGGGAAGGTTTGCGCCTACCAAAACGAGTCAGTGGCTTCCCGCACATTTACGAATTCGGTACCGAGTCATCATGATCAGGGAACCCCGAGACTTGGGATGAAACAAGTCAACGAGACCTGTATCATGCATATGATATACGGCATCGTCGTGCTTTATGATCGACCTTTCACCCTCCGAATTGGATCTGATTGATTACTTTCTCGTTTCCCGACCGTTACACCAGGATTCCGGTGGATCTTGGATACGTTCTACTGGAGAACCCAGGTCATGAACCATTTCTCCGACGCGAAGACAAAAGCGTATGTTTCCGACACAGGCACCGTATGTTCAAAGTCTTCCCCTTTCACTCGCATCAGGACCAGTCCAGACAATTGAGCTTGTGGGCTTCCTTCGTTCTCATTGACTTCTTAAGCGAAAGGAAGCACAAGGTTGTCGCCTCGAAACTCTGGACCTGACTTTGCCCCACAGACAACCCACGAATGATGACGCACGCATAGAAAGACTGTTCATTCTCCGAATCTGTTGAAGGCGACAGCCTGATCTCGTGGAGAAGCGCAGTACCTGCAGCGCGGTCAGGCTTTCACGTCAAATCATCGAATCAAATCCTCAGGAATCTTTTCCTTCACCGGCGCAGTTCTCCGACGTCAGACTCGACGGGAATCCAACGCGGCGTGGATCACCATCACTCCGTCTGGCCTTTTCGCCTGACTCGAGCTCCATCATTCGCTCCGGGCCAGGCACTCGATCCTTCCGATCCGCAAGACATACAACAACACCTTTCCCCGGTGATGATCGCTTGCGACCGCTCGGGCACAGAACTCACCGATGGCCGAGTCGAACATGTCGATCTATCAAGTGGACTCGAAGTTCATCGACTCGTCGTCGGATCTGTCGTACCTTCTCGAGGTGTTGAACATCAACGATGGACAGACGGAGGATCAGCTGGACGAGCGATTGAGGTGTGAGGCGAAAAAGCTGGGAGTCGATATCGAAAGAGATGCTGCTTCCAAATCGAAGTCCAATTCGGTCTCCACATCCAGTTCATCGGAAAGCTCGAGAAGGCCACAATCTACCTTTTCGAGGGTCTCTCACTCGACCAGTCTCACATCGATATGTTCGGGAGAGTCCCGGGACGAAGCGAAGACACTTCCTTGCAGACAGTCACTTTCTCTGCGCGACTACGATGCTTTCCTGGCTCGCGGCATGCCCATGGGCAACACCTCGTGGTCCTTTTCACCCAGCTCGCCATCGTCAGTCTCCATCTTTTCACTTCCCCTGTCACAACCTTCGCGGAGGGAGCCCGCGAGGAAGAAGAGCCTCCGTCGCGTGCTGGGTAGACTCAAGACAAGCTTGAATGGCTCCGCCGCAGACCAGCATGGAACTTGTCCACACTGCCCTCTCGATGGTTCCAGTCAACGCAAGGCGATGTACAGGCTACCGTGTGGACACCGACTGTGCGAAGCCGGCTTGCGCAATACCATCAACGATGCGCTCTCCGAAGGTCTGGGCGCAGTACCAAGTTGCTGTCGGGTTCCCATCCCGGGACGACTGGTGGAACAGGTCATGACCGATGAAGAACAAGATACACTGCTGGAAAAACTCAACCAATGGGACGAAGCAATCTCGCAGACGGCACTACCCAACTGGCCGCAATCCGCCAGCGCGCCGACCCTCCCACCGCTACCCACCGTCTCTCCCCTGACCAGAACACCGACAAGCCCGACAAGCCCAACAACCCCCCAATTCTCCCCGGAGCATCACATCTCCGCCTCCCTATCCCTCTCCCGCCTCTCCTCGCGGGAGGACTACCGCGCCCTGACCCGCACGCAATCCGCGCAACAGATCCGGCTGGACGACTGGATCTCGACCCGACGCTCCGCCCTCGTCTCGTCGCACGACCTCCTCCGCAGCAGCCTGCGCTCCGCTCACGAGAGCATGCTCGAGGACCTCGCGGACCAGCACCTCTCGGCCGTCACTGAAGCGGAGGACAAGCACGTGCAGGCCGAATCCGAGCTGCTCGAATCCCAATCCAAATCCCTTCGCGACGCCAGCACCGCCCTGCGACACATGGAGGCGTTCTGCCGCGGAGTCTACTCCGACGGCCTGACGCCTCACCATCGCCCCGTCGGAGCGAAGGAGAGGGACGAACTCCTCCGTGCTCGGCGCGAGAGGGAATCCATGGGACTCCGGCACGCGAACGCGGTCAACGTTCTGAGGGGCGAACAGGCCCGTCGCATGAGGTCGAGGTTGCAGAGGCAGGACAAGGCTCTGCAGGAACTCCGCAGGGGTCTCAGGAAGGAGGAGCTGGAGGTGGAGAGGGCTTGCAACGCCGAGATGGCCGCGTTCGAGGACGAGGCCGCGGAGAGGGAAGCCAGGGTCAGGTGGAGGTGGGAGATCGAGAGGGCGATCCTCGTGGCCAAGATCGGGATCGAGGAAGAAAATAAGAGGGCGGGGAGGTTGGGGAGGTTGGTCGAGGCGCAGGGGTACGCTGCTGGGTTCATGATCAGGGGATGATGAGCGTGGGAGATGGTGGCATGGAATGGGAGGAGAGGGATGATGTCGATGATGACGATGATGTTTTATCAACCTCTGCGCTGGTCGCGGGGGAGGGATCAGGGCGTTGGATGGTGGGGATGAGTGATACCCATAGGACTTCTTTTATGTATGCATTACCAGCCTCGCGTCGGCCGAAATTCGCCGGACACCAAAAATGAAGGAATTTCTCCATTGATTCCGTAGCCTGTGAGTTGCCCGTCCATTTCAATGCACTTCTTGAGTTACGTGGTCATACCCCTCTTAACAAAGGTCCCTTGCGGTGTTGTCATCACAGTGGGGGTACCTACGGACATGATATTCGAGAGGCTGCCAAACGTTCTCAACTGGTGAAAGGTCAGGCGAAGACGGAGGGTTTATATGAAAAGGAATGCCGTTATCCCTCTTCTAAATAGCAGCTTTTGAACGTGGTTTGACACTTCGAGTCTGAACTTATGCCCTTCCTCCACCCACTTTTTAACTACGGGTTCCAAGATGGTATTTATATAGGTATTCGCATTCATTTTACCATTTGAATTATCCGAGTCATAAAATACGAGAGGAGATTTGAAATTCCAGCCCGCAGCTGCCCAGCAATGAGTCCTCTTCTCATCAAATTCGGAGGGGTGGTCCTGTTGTTGAATGCAGTCCTCACACTCTCTTTCACCGGCCTTCCCTGTCGGGCCCCAGCAGGCGTGTCCGAAACCCTGCGGTCAGCCAAACCAGGGCAAACCCAGCCCATGGTGCCTATAGCCCTTCGAAGGGTCTTGCCCGTTGAGGGCTTCCTGCGCGAGTGCGTCCCGAGTCGACGTACGCGCCCAGCAGCTCTTGGAAGTTATGAATATAGTCAGCCAACAACAATAGCTTGGGGTCGTTGTGGTG
The DNA here is from genome assembly GCA_027563825.1 of Erythroxylum mucronatum. Classification (NCBI taxonomy): domain Eukaryota; kingdom Viridiplantae; phylum Streptophyta; class Magnoliopsida; order Malpighiales; family Erythroxylaceae; genus Erythroxylum; species Erythroxylum mucronatum. The sequence goes on along the minus strand of JAOSBP010010213.1, from coordinate 5,227 downwards.
CCTGCGCGGGTCCCTCGAAAGGATCTCTCAGCCCTGCGTACGAACAACCTTTTCAAATCGGAAGACATCTTCGTGGAAGCCAGTTCAGCCCTGTGCCTCCAGATATTCGCATATTCCACGAACCCGAGCCTTCTTAGGGGTGTCAAAAGGGTTACTTTGATTATAATCATTCATATTACGAAGGGTTGCGTGAAAGAAGCGTGGAATTCGCGCAATTTTGGCCGGCGCGAGCCAGCATCTTGCCTGACGGTGCTTCTGCATCAGGAAAATGGACTGTGGGCGCATGGTACGTGCGCGTGCGGGATGCATCTTCTTCGACTCTTCTTGATCTTCTTGAAAACAATCCCCTTCATCCAACTTTTTCGAGTATCGACTTTTGTTCGTCTCTTGTAGTCTCCCGATTGCGGTCTTGATGTGTAGACACCCAAGATTGCATTTCTGCACATACTATATACCGGATTTGTGCCCTCCCAACGTGGCACCCTCTCACCGTTGCTTACAAACCTCATTGTGGAACAACAATCCTACAGAGAGATTGTCAACACAGTGTCACATCATAGCACAGTCCTGCTTCCCGAATATAGCGTTAATTGCCAGCACAGTAATGCCGCTTGACGGTGCTGTTCACGGGTGCACTGCTGCCACGAGGAACGGGCGTGTTAGTCCGCAGTATTGCTGCTGAGCGCGGCATTACTTCAGGTAGCAGCACAGCAGAGCGTCTACAATTGAATCGCGCGTATCAATGCACGTTTTGCGCAGATGGAAATACAGCAAGCGTTTCGATATCGAGCCGCTCAGCACCGAGATCCTCCATGATGAGCTGCCCTGTGCCGCCACTGTGCCTTCCTGCGCCAAAACATCGTAGTGTTAGAAAAGATCGGTAGTGAGACCCCTAGTGTTGAAACACTCGGCACCAGAGCATCCAATACTGCAACATGATGTACCGTACCAAACCGCTCGCCGCATAACTGCTCAGTGCCGATCAGACTGACCAGAGGTAGCGTCTTGTCGGCTCCAGAAATTGGGCGCTTCGCAGCTATATGAGACTACGGCACGGATCATCCTATCGCGGGCGACCATGCCAGGACTTGAAGACAAGTAAGTGGAATTCTCTGAGTCATCCAAACATGTCCGATGCTGCATCGATGCAGGTATCATTGGGCAATCGTCGTTGGTCCGAAAACAGAGGACCGGGATGCGGAGGGGAAGCTGTACCATGCAAGAGAAAGAATGACACTAGTCGATAACAGGCCTCAGTCTGTCCGGGAATTTGAGGAGCGTAGCACCTCTATGAGTCCGACCGCTATGATTCTGGCTCGAATTCTCATCGGCAAAGTCGTCGATATGAAGCGACTGGAGTCGACTTTAAGGAACACCGGTATCAGAAGAACACAACCTGGGTGGAACTGTGTGGCGTGGGTGAGAGATGCAATCGAGGGATTGGAAGTGGATGGAAAGGCCCTGGGCACTTCCGTGACTGGATGGCGAAGCCGCAATGCATTATGTTGAACAGAAGAAATCGCAGCATCGGTACGATGGTCAAGGTCAGTTTGATCTATCGAAGGTGGCGACATGGAGTCTTTTGGAGGGGAAAGAGCTGGTCGACTAAGGCGGACCAAGCACTTCCGGGAGTCTCAGAACACGTTAAAAGAAACCAAAGTACTTCCGCCGAATATCGTCCATCTTCCGAGCGTGTAGCGAAGGCTTCATGAACTTGTCAACCTTTCCTTGCCAGAAGGTGTTCTGAGGATTGACATTCCATGCCGTAACATACTCCCAATAAGGCGGAAGCCATCCTGCTGTTTCCCAATCTACGATTCCGACTACATTGTCCCTTCGGCATAGAATGTTCAAGCTGCTTAAATCACCGTGGGTGAAGACAGAACCGGGCCACTCCTCATCGTAGAACGAGGCTAGCTCGGAAAGTTGCGAGGAAGAACCGGGCTGAAGGTTGGCCAGATCGCAGCCGTCCAACAGCGCTAGGTGGAAATCGCGGATGGAACTGAAAGGACCCCAGTAACATTTACGTGGGAGACGATTGTCGAAGATCGGTCCCTGATCAATATCACAAACGCCGGTACCGCTGGGCGCTGGAAGGCTGCGGAGCTCCTCAACCATTGCCCTCAGCTGGAGGAGAAGGATGTGCTTTGATTCGTTAGAGCGAGAATTCCAGGAGTTCGCAATGCACGCTCCTTCGATCCTTTGCATGATGATGTATACCCGACTTTTATACTCGAACGCATAGTGCACTTTTGGGACCGGGATCGAAGTATTGCGCCTTACGAACTCCATTGCATTTGCCTCGGCGAGACAGGTCCGCTGTGTTGATTTGATGCACAACTGCGGCGACACAAACAGGATGCCTCCGGAGGATTTGAAGCATTTACTAAGGTGTCGGCTGCTGATGATCTTGAACAGTAATACTGCAAAGGGAGCGATCCAAGCTGGGACGTTTCTGTAACCGCGGTCCATCGCCAATCCGTAGCTATTGGGGTCAAGGCGAGCGGAGAGGAGCGGGGGAGATCCTGAAACCAACACCCCGTATGAGGGAGGTGCACCCTTAAGAGCCAAACCCCGTGAAGGGAATAGACAATCGAAGGGATAATGCACTATAACAGTGTAAGGGATGGGACAACTACCCCGGGGTAGGCGGAGAAGCTGTGATCACAGCACCGACCAGGCAAGTTTGGAACCCCCGGAGTCGCTCTGAATTCCATAGTTTGTATCGTGATATCTCAGTACTTCGATGCGACATTGTAATACATGCATTCCGTGGAGGAAAAGGACCATGTTGACGTCTTGATCGCGTGTCAGAATCCGGAGTGGAGCGACAATAAACCACTGATCCTTTCGATTTCAAAGTGTTTATCACCGTGGTGTTCTGTCCAAGCCGACAACTGAAGAATGGAACAAATTGTACAAGCAACATCGATTTCTCTATCGTATCGAACCATAACTTTCCCCGAACCAGCCGGTGTACATGTCCTTTTCGTCAATCATAATATGTGGATCCTCCTTTGTCCCATCGTGAGATGGATTTTCGACTCTCAAAGTCTCATGTAGTATTCATCCTTATCTTCGTATGTGGAAATGTGCAAAACATGGTGATGCTTCCGTGGCATTGTCCCATCATCACCTACGCATCCTCACATGTGGGGGAAACACCTCTCGAACCCGCGGCGTATGCATCTCTCGAACGTGCGGCGGAAAGACCTCTCGAACTTGCGGTGCTACAAAATGTCAGCTATCCTGCCATTGCACCGGAGTCAACATCACTCACCCTCCGAAAAGTAGCGTCGATCGAATATGTCATACGCCGGAGGCGGATCGTAATAGGAACGTGGTTCGTAGTACGAACTTGAGCTGCGAGAATAGCGTGACCTGCGGGAAGGCCGTGTGAAGGAAGTCCATGAGGCGTTGGGATAGTCGTCTTCCTCATCGTCCGAGTCGTCAGAGTCGTCCGAGTCCGAGTCCGAGTCCGAGTCGAAGTAAGAGATCGGAATCCGAATGTGAGACCTGCTCGTGTGGGAATCACGACTTCTTTTGCGGGATTTTTTCTCAGGTTCTACGAACCGTACGCCTCGAGGATTGGTGCTGGTTTTTTCACCTCGTTCACTTCGTTCGCCTCGTTCGCCTCGTTCGCCTCGTTCGCCTCGTTCACCTCGTTCGCCTCGTTCACCTCGAGATCTACCGGACGAACTCCGTTTGGGCGGTTTTACGATCACCACGATCGGTCTTGAGAAGAATCCCATTGCGAAGATGATATGATGTATTCGACTTGTTGTGAGTGTGAATGTGAGTGTAACGATTATGCCAGACACTTTGCCCGGGAGCTTTTCGCTCTTTTTATCTCATAACTTGATCAGACCTCTACTACTAATAGACCCCTACTACTACGACTAGACCTCTACTACTACGAACAGACCTCTACTACTCTACGAACAGACCTCTACTACTACGAACAGACCTCTACTACTACGACTAGACCTCTGCTTCCTGTGTCTCTATAGTTACGAGTCTTCGTGCTTAACTTATACTATTTAATTATTCACCTATTGCCTTACCTACTCTATCCTTTATTAATACGAAGTAAGCCCCTACCTTCACCCTTCTGTCCCCTCCTTATATACACCTTATATAAGTAATCTATTACCCCTAACCCTCCTAAGAGGCAACCTAACAGCTACTACGAGTAGACCTCTACTACTATAACTAGACCTCTACTACTATAACTAGACCTCTACTACCGCTAATAGACTTCTACTACCGCCAACGGACCTCTACTACTATAACTAGACCTCTACTACTAATAGACCTCTATTACCACGAATAGACCTCTACTGCTAATAGACCTCTACTGCTATAACTAGACCTCTACTACTAACAGACCTCTACTACTATGAACAGATCTCTACTACTACAAGTAGACCTCTGCTACTACGAATAGACCTCTACTACTACGACCAGACCTCTACTGTTACGATACGAAGACACCTATATAGCTTTCCTATGTCCCTATAGTTACGAGTCTTCGTTATTCACATCTATTAACCTATTGCCTTACCTACTCTATCCCCTATTAATACCCCTATCTTCTTAGTTCTCTTATACTACCCTTATCCCCTCCTTATGTACACCTTATGTAAGTAATCTATTACCCCTAACCCTCCTAAGAGGCAACGTAATAAGACCTCTACTACTATTAATAGACCTCTGCTGCTGCTAATAGATCTATACTACTATTAACAGACCTCTACTACTACTAATAGACCTCTGCTACTACTAATAAACCTCTACTACTACGAACAGACCTCTACTACTACGAACAGACCTCTACTACTACGACCAGACCTCTCCTATTACGATACGAAGACACCTATATAGCTTTCCTATGTCCCTATAGTTACGAGTCTGAGTGCTTAACTTATGTTATTTAATGCTTCATAGCCATTGACCTATTGCCTTACGAGGTTTACTTAATCATCGCGATCTACGTAAACCACTTACCGTCTCAATCCCTAATACACATCTCCTTCTTACCTTGTCTCTACCTACTCTATCCCTATCCCCCTACCTACTTAATCCCCCCTCTACTCTATCCTCCTATCTACTCCTCCACTCTATCCCCCCCTCTACTCTATCCTCCTATCTACTCCTCTACTCCATCCCCCCCTCTACTCCATCCTCCTATCTACTCCTCTACTCCATCCCCCCCTCTACTCCATCC
>JAOSBP010010125.1:0-11068 GCA_027563825.1 Erythroxylum mucronatum | reverse complement strand
TGGCGGGGACGATGTTGTTTCGGCTTCGCAGATTCCATCAAGTAGCTTTTGAGATGCGATACCGTTCCAATGATCGTTTCGCATTGACCGATCATGAATTTTGATAACATGCCTCAAGAGCTCCGCTGCCTCATCGTACCTTTTGCTAGCGTGATATGTGGCAGGGAGACCGTACTGTGACTCCAGCATATCTTGATCATCTTCCTCCAATGTCTTCCGTTGAAAAGCGATCGCGTGTTCAAAGAGATCTATCGCTTTTACCAAGCGTCTTAAAGCTTGGCTAGGCTTTCCGATAGAGTGGAGTCATGATGAACTTTCCGTGAGAAGCGTCTCCCGCAGGACGGCAATACCGTGTTCGAGCAGATCCACGGCATCCGCTGATCGGCCGCTTTTTAAATAAGTATATACAAGCTCATCCTGCACGGCTATGTAGCTTGGATGATCTGTTCTCTCCGTTCTCACTGTCTTTCGCATTATAGCGACGACATGCTCAAATAACTGCACAGCTTCCAGAACCAAGCCTCGCTTCGCACAGGCTTGCCCAAGCGTATATAGAGATGGCAGGAGGTCCAGATACCCTTCTGCAAGTGTGTCCTGTCGCCTGGCAACAATTCGTTCAATTATTTGTGACGCCTTCGATCCTTTTTCATCTTTCAGATACACACGAGCAAGTTTCAGCTGCGAGCGTAGGAGCAATCGGTCCCCATTCAACGATGTTTTCTGCTCAATAGCAACGATATGTTCGAGAAGTTGTGTCGCTGCTACTAACTGTTTGGTGAGTGAATAGGCCTCAGCGAGCAGGTACTGGGAAAATAGTCTGGAAGGATGCTCTTCGCTTAGCGTCTTGACCTGAATGGCAACCACTTCCTCGAGCAGTTGTAACGCTTCTGATACTCGCCCAATACTGAGGTACGGGACAGCTAGTTCGCTCTGCAATTTCAGTCGATCCTGCTCGGCTTCTCTTAGCATGTATGTAGTATCTAGCATAGATTCGAGCAGTTGTGCTGCTTCTGGAGATTGGTGGTTTGCATGATATGCTGATGCAAGCCCGTGCTGCAACGTTCTGTAAAACCGATATTCTTCTCCAGAATGTGCGCTCTCCCGTTCAATTGCTCCCTGATACCAGGCTACGCTCTCACTTGTTCGACCATCTCGGAGGAGATCTTTGCCGATGGAGTCGGTCAGGGTTTCCCGCGGCACTGAGCCTTGACAAGAATCGTCTCCCGCAAGTCGAATAGCATGGGGAACATACTGTCGCCAAATGGCACGATTGGGATGTTCATTCCTCGGCATAATCTTGGCAAGATGATTGACTGCCTGCTCGCTCACAGCTTCGGTCTTCCCTGCCTTATCAACCCAGATCCTGCTCGCAAGATGTACCAACCGATGCATGTCATACATTGCATTGGATTCACGGCAAGAAATGAAAGCGTATGATACCAAAGTGCTCAATGCGAATAGTGTCTCTTCTGATTTTGGAGACGGTAGTAAAGACAGTGGAATTGCCCGCGGCTCGATCCGTGATATGAAAGCGAGAAGTTCAGCTGCCAGGGGATCGGATCGAGTGATTTGGTTGAAAGAAACTATCCAAGTTGTGGCGACCGCATTTGCGCTCTCTGGGTATCGCGTATTGTCCTGGAACTCACGGCTCATGAGACTCACCAGATCTTTTTCTGTGCCCTGAAGCAATGTGAGATATTTGGGGATGGACATGTCGGTAAAGTCTAGATAAGCTGCTGCCTGTGTGAGTGCAAGCGGGTGAAAAGCAAGCTCTTCCAGCAGACTATCTATTTGAGCATCTTCGCCGAGCCTGCTCAAACTCGGGAGGAACGTCTCTAGGAGCTCACGCGAGTCAGTGTGACCCATACGCGAAATTTCCACAATGTCCCTGTCCGCTAGGTATCGCGCAGCCACGCTATGGCGTGTTGTGAAGATTGTCAGGCCATGACAATGGGAGGCAAGAATTCCGAGAACTCCGTTGTGTTTAACAAGCACTTTGTTCAGCTCTGCCGTGTCATCGGCGTTGTCAATTATCATTAACCATTTCCGGGACGAGAGTGACCGGAGATATCTGTGGAAGGATGCAATGGGATCACGTTCATCGGCCATGGTGTAACCAGCTGCGTCTAGAATATTGGAACATGATTGGATGAAACTCTCTACACTCAAAGCTGAAATCCAGAAAATGGAGAATTCGGGCCTCGTCTGTTTGATTGTGTAGGCAAATTGCAGCGCGACTTGTGTCTTGCCAACGCCCCCGAGTCCGACGAGAGCGATCTTTGCGCAGTTTTCCTGCTCGAACATCTTCTCTATCGTCTGGAGCTCGGCTTTGCGGCCCGTGAAATTTCGATTCTGAGAAAATGGAATCATACAAAGTTGGGAAAAGCTTTTGCTACCGCCTACCGAGCCGTGAGCGAGAATTCAGGTTACGAAAGTTGATAATTTGAGCTACGCACTTGAACCGACATCGGTATCTGCATGCCAGCGTTGCTTGACGACTTCGTCAGCTTTGCGAAACATCAGTCGTATGTGACCCGATACTGTCCTGTACCCCGAGTCGGATTCATTCTCAAACTTGACCATCTCAATATGGTTGGCGCGAATCGCGATAGGTTCGGCGTCCGCAAGACCTGGGATCACCGCGGACGCTTTGGGTACAATCTACGATTAAATCAGCCTTGATTCGTCGTCAGTTCTGTAAAACTCACGAGTATGGAATGGCCCAATACTGTTGGGGTTTTATACGTTTCATACGCGAATTTGGTGACGTGATCTCGACTGATCGGCCCATACTGCCCCAGTTGTTGCTGAAGCCATTCGGAATCCCTTTCGAGATGTTGGAGTAGCCGGTTATCTGCAGGTACGAACACCGACGCTATATTCACCATCAACTTACCAAGCGTCACTCCGTCATCGCCCTGATGCGGAGTACCCATGAATATGTTGCCATACGTGGATTTATTGATGGAACGATGATAGATGAGAGCGCCTTCGCGTGCAGCGTTCGAGTGAATGAGGGCCTGTCTGTGTCAGCTACCTGTACGCAATGGGTTCTGACGACTGGTCATACACTCTTGACGATGATGCCGCCGAGACTGTGCGCGATGAAGATGATCGGTCTTTGAGAAGTCCATGAACGATCAGATTCGCGTCTCCGGGATGATGCGTATGATTTACTTCCGTCAACTCCCGTTCGAGACAGAGATCCGACACGAGGCTTAAAGCAAGGTCGTAAAGGGACTCATGGCTCACACGAGACGTGCTGTGAGTGTTTGCATCGTAACCCCAGGAAAGAATGCGTGCATTGGGAACATCTCGTGGGAAGAGATCGCGCAGCCAGTTGGTACCGTTTTTGGCAGTCCATGTTTGCTCCCGGTCCCCGTTCAGGCCGTGAACCGCGACGATGCTGCATATGATGGTCAAGATTGATACTCGAGACAAATTCCGGAGCATTCTCACTCAATGACAGGGTCGGTACCCGCTGCCAGGGTGTGCAGCCCATAGGCTGAAGATCGATCTTCCGGTGCTTGGTAGAGCCAGTAGTAAGCGCACGACCAAATTCTTCTAGCCCGAATCTCCCCGATAGGGACCTCTGCAATTCATTCCAGAACTGACCTCATTGCTTACTTTCCCGGCTCTGATGGCGTGAAAAGCGCGGCGCATCTTGAGCAGCGACACCTGTGGAATACGACATCACAGAGGAAAATTGTGACGCGGGACATCTCAAGGATCCAGGCCGATCATACACGTGAGCGACACTGTGTAGGAGGCTTCGCTCTGATTCGTGAGAATTCCCGAGTTCTCCCCGAAGACTTCCTTCAAAGTGTTTACAACAACTAGCTTACCCGAAGAGTCCGCTTCGTCCCAGACCAAATTCTTAACGGAAACAGAAGGGCGGCCTTTCACGGATAGACGTTAGCTGCATGAGGATGGAACAAATATAAGATCCACCGACGGCGCACATCTTTAATCCAGCTTCACCTCCCAAACCCTCCGTCGTCGTCGAGGTCAGACCTCGCTGCGAGGACACAAGAGAGAGAGGCATGAGCCTACATACCATGCCGCCCTCGATTCCATAGAAAGGCTCCGCATCCAGACGAGGAAAGGTTCGTAGGAACGTATTCCCTCGGCAAATGGAATCGATCGGGAAAGCCATCCAGTCATGGACACGACCTCAAAACCCGAAACATCCAAATCCAGCAGCTCACATCCAGCCATGGACGGCACGATGATAACATGAGCAAATCCCAGCCAACAAGCGACAGCCGTCTTGACGGGCGGCGAGGCATTCTCTCGAACCGAACCCCATCCACGTAGGCGACGAGTTGGCACGGGCGAGGGAGAAAAGGAAATATCCCCGACATACGGACGATCGCGAAGCGACCGGTCAACTCGCCCGAAGTCTCAAAGTCCTCTACCTCAAATTGTCGAAGGATTGACGCACCTCCCCCCTCTCTCCCGCCTTCATGCACAGAGCTTCGCAAGGCACATCGAGAGATAGGTCGATAATGCAACATGCCAGTCACACGGGAGGTGTTGTCCGTGCGCAGATATGTCGCAAGGGGGGGGGCTGTCGCGACGGGAGTGCTTCGCAGCCCGTTGCATCCAAATGCGCAAACGCAATTCGCCACCTCGGATCGCCTAGCCCTGCGCCTTGGAGCTTCCAGACATGGACAATGTACTTTGGGCGCAAAGGAGGGTGTGATTCAGCCTTTCGATCCCTTCATTTCCAAGATCGACTGCCCCCCGGATGGGATTTGTGCCGAGGATCGAGAGCTCTTCCGGGAGGGGAAGGTGCAGCGATGTCAGGGTGTTCTTTTCCCCGCCTTATCGTGCACGGACTCGCATGCATATGTACATCCGATGGTGTCGTGGCAGGGTGATGTGGTCATTCGAAACTGATGCTGACGTTGCTCGAGGAGGTCGCCGATTCAAGGCAGCGCCTGCCCGACGTTTCAGCTCCCTGAGCGGGAGGGAGGCGGATGCGGGAAGTTTGACGGGGAAGACGGGGAGGCGGCACGCACGGGCCGGCTATTTTCAGTCGTCGTCTTCGACGACCGACTACCTAGTAAACAACACTTGGCCAAGCGAGAAAGGCTGACATGTGGAATACGGAACGATGAGGCTCATTTCACCGAAATCGCAGAAATGTGAACTGCGTGGGGCTTTCGAAGATGTGTGGCCGGTAGGCTGCCGAGTCATGGCTGCATGTGATCCGGCCGACGATGTGACGATATGTCTCTAGGTGCATGGGGGGCTGCTGTTGCGAGGGGTACAGTCAGCTTGCAAAAGTCTGGAGCCGCTTCCGCATTACTTACTAAATGTCGATGTCTTTGAAGACGAATTCGAACGGATTCTCCAAGATTACAATACCGCACTTTAAATTATGTGGAAACGGGTGTTGGTGTCTTTATATACTTAATTTAAAGGTATTTAGATGGTAATTCAAAGAGAAACGATACTTAAAAGAAAAGACGACTTCGAGTAAGAAGAGCGGGAGTGGCTCCAGACTTTTGCAAGCTGACTGTACGTACATGGTTGGTGTAACTTCCTTGTTCTTTGATCTCGCTTCTCCGTCAGGACTGGATCCGTCGGTCTGAGTCCACAACAATATGGAAAGAGATGAAACACCCGATCTTGCTTGTGCAACTGGAACCAATCTCGGAGTCAAATTGTGCGACAGTGACTCCTTCAAGTATTAAGTATCAAGCTTCAAACTTTACTGCGGACGCTCGCCTGGGCATCATTGAGTTCGAGCTCGAGAGGCTCATTCTTCTTTCCCTTCCAATCCGTCGACGTTGCCATTAGCTCTTTACTTTTACGGCAATAAAGCAATTCGTAATTCAGAAAACTCTCTGTTTTGATGCGAGAGAAAATCATGTCTACCGTATCAGCCGTCGATGTACGTACCTTCCTATGTCCATGACGAATCCATTTCTCAATGCGAGTCTTGCACGGCCTTGAATTGACCGAGCAGAGCGTCCATGCTTTTCTCGTCCACAAAGCCGCAGTTTTTCACCTTCCAGTTGTGTTCCACGTTGTAAGTTTTGAAAAAATTGATCCTCGACAGCGGATCTAAACTATTCGTCGAATTTACCGACATAACGCGAATAGGGGCGCTTCGGACAGGTTCCTCATCCATCGATTGAGGAAATTCGTCCGGTCGTAGTGCTGGCGGTTCCGCGGTCGTGTAAATCACGCCGTGGTCGCTCTTTGTGAGTTCGCGCTTCGAGACGCCTTGACCTCCGTAGGTATTAATGCTGAGACACAAACAACTCCGCTCACCCTCTTTCACGACCACGAACCGACGGATCTTGCTGTACACCGGTTCGCCGAAGTGATTGTAGCTGATTGTTATCTGACTGAGATTGCACCTGGATCCGGCGTTCTCCGCAAAGAGCACGGCGAAAACTCTTCCCACTTTGAAAAACCCAGGAGGATGTACCTTGTACTCGGGGCGGAGCGATCGGTTGCTTTGACTGTTCCCTATGGATGCTGGCGGCGTGCTCGATGCACCTTGTTGTACTTGCCTGTTCGCATGACTGGGCCTAATACCCGTTTGTTGATTTTGCGACGACGGTGCTGATGGCCCAGCGGGAGCCGGTGGACTCGATTGAGGAAGCCGCATGGGCATTCCATATCCATCTCTGCAATAGTCCGAGCATCCATTCTCATATACCGTCCAATAGAACCCGTCGTGAGCCTGGATCCGAAATCGAAGTCTTGATCGAGGGTCATATCTCCACTGGTTATCCGCCATGACCTACGTCGTCGAATCCTCAATCAGAGAGTCAGGCATCCCAGGATATCTCAAGGTCGCAAGGCTGACAAGGAAGATATTAGAACCAGACCGGATCAAGATTTTCACAAGATCCTCCTTCTCCCGAGCCTCACGCGCCCCATTTGGCTGTGAAATTCCCAAGTAGATTGACATGCCTGCCTCAGAGTGAGGTGATTCGCTAATGCAGGTAGCTCAGCTTTCATATTGCGTATTCGTGCAGCCTTTCGCGCAAGGCCAACCGGGTACCGCAAGGTTCCATTCAAAGAATAGCATTGCATGGTCAGCGCTGAAACCGCTTCAACGAGTCTGCGGCGGTTTACGAGAGGAAAGCAGCTTTGTATAGCGGTGGAACCGAAAGCGATCCAACCCCGGCCACGTCAAGGCGCAAAACACTTGTCCAAACGTATGAAGTGTTGTAACGGCAGCATGAGAGCTGCATGATGTGTTGGTTCACACGTGCAGGATCAACTTGAGCGAATCGATAATGCATGACTAGATCAGCCGAAAGTTGCGCTAACAGTAGTGCCAACGCTGCTTTCCTGCTGGAGCTGTGAGGCTTGAGGTTAATTTGTCTGCTTTGCGGCCGTCAAGGCAAGCATCTTGAACAAGCGATAAACAACCTGGTGCTTGAGTCCAGCTACTCCGACTGTCGCTTCCTCCCCCTCTCTCCCTCTCTCTAGAACATGCGATGTACACCGGAACATGCCATCTTCCAAAATACCATGGAACTGGAATTTTGTACAGCCAATCATCGACGTCTTTACCAGAAGACAGAAACATGGACGCCAACTCAGCGACAACGGTTTCACAAGCCAGGGCCCGGCCGACGGGAACGATGACTGGATCAAAGTTCGAAGGGCAGACTGTTCGTCATCGACTTCTCCGTCACACATACACACAGGAGACAGGCGAATTATGTCGACAGGCTCACCCAAGAACTCGCCTGCCGAGGATGCCGTCGAATCTCAACGACTGAGAATATCGAGACAGCTGCTGAAATTGATGACCAGACGCTCCGAGCTATGCGGCGAAATCCGACGCAAGAAGATTGAGATTTCCTACAAGCACAGCCAGCTCGAAGCGGGCATCAGACTAATGGTAAAATCAAGCCATCAATCCCCCGAGGTTCCGTCCAGAGAGCCGCTGGACATGATAGCCGAAGCCGTCCAACAACGCTTCGAAAATCTCATCAAATCTGGCTCCTCGATTGCCGGACTGGAGAATGAATTGCAACAGATAGATTCGTCGGTGAATGCACAGCTGAAGGCTCTCACTTCAACCTACCCCGATGTGGATCAGAGCTCGGACTGCGACGACGAGATGGTGCGGGCAGATGAGAAGATCCCTGGAACGCCCAGCACTGTACGGCGTCTTTTCCACGAAAAAGGCCAGCTCGGAATCTTGAACGAACGACTGGAAGACTATCATGAGTATCACCTGGAAGAAGCGACTGACCGCGATTTCCAGCGGGACCATGACATCACCCCGGTGCCATCTGACGAAGTGTTCGAGCAGGCATATCTAGACAAGATGGCGGCCCTAAACAACCAAATCTGGGAGACTCAAGCCAAAGTCGCCGAACTGGAGAAACTGTGTCTTGAGCGTGGTCATCCGATGAACGACAGAAGACGATCCATTGCGACTACGACGGCATCTTCGGTCGATGATGAGGATGGGCAAGCGATGATGATGATGAATGGTATGTTCCCACCACTTGCGCAGCGACGCTGGAGCTGAAATTTCCACAGAAGGTCCTGAGCTGTCTGCTGAGCCAATGAAGGACGGAGTCGGGGAGATGGTGGAAGGCTGGCTCGCCAACACGGAATGAACATAAATCACAGGGATTTGACCCACTTCGCTCACTCGCAAGCTTTTAACGTATCTTTAGTCTCGCCATTCGCTCCATCAACTACATCGGAAATTGCACTGCGAAATCTTGAAAAGCACTGATCAAGTCAAGGTTTGTCGGGTCCCCGAGCTGAGAAACCGGAAGCAAGCGATTGGTCGGCGCAAGAGCTTCCACCACGGCCAGGTACAGGGGTAACCGTTGGAACTGGCACGCACTTCCGGCGAATAGAATCTGAACACATTCCGACACAGAATGCAGAAGTCCAAAGTGCTTTCCTCCCCCCTGGAACAGTAATAGTTGCCCAACAATATTCCAATCACTTTCGCATGAACGTGGTCCCAATCGCTTCCCGAAGCGGAGCCCTAAGTTCCAAGGGATCCGCTGACCTAGTTGAACCCCGCATTGATTTGGCATGCCCTTTTGCTGACGGATTGGACACGCATGACAGGTATCGATCAGACTGTCATGCATCTCGTCGTTGCAGCCTTGTTCTTCGTGTGGGGAAGTGTGTCCCGCGCAGCCTATCACATCGTAGTTGCCGCGTCACTTTCTAGTCGTCATCATCATCGTTCAGCTTGGAATGAATAATGATCTGTTAAGATTCTAGCGAGCCTGGATGCCTTACTTTCTAGCCAACTTCGGTGAATAGAGCCGCCAAGCGTACCACAATGTCGGGAGCTTGTTAAACGACTATGACTCTGCTAGTGAATTCTCGATTTTGAGCAAGACCCTTGGGCTTTGCACCCTTCGCGATACGGACCTGTGGTTATGTATGGTCGTTGATCATGTGAACCATGGTCACTGCAGCAGTCACACGGTTACTGCTGAAGTGTAGTCCCATGAGTCGAAAAGGGCTTGTAAGACGGACGGCACGTATATTCGCTGTCATTTCCTTTCGCCGAACTGATATCACATGTCACTGTCGCAATCATCGAGCTTGGCACGCGTCTGATCAGCTTACAGCAACGCGCCAACCGGTGCTCCTTGTAGAGTTATAGCTATGGAAGAACTCTTCCACAACCTGGAACGGAGCTTGTAGCACCAGACTGCCCTCCAAACAGCTGGACAGATAAGGTACGGCTTCCAGAATGAGAGTGACCGTATGCCGACACCTTTGAGAGTAATTCTCAATCTCCGATTCCACTTCCCTCAATACCTCACCTGCGGCCATCAAACGACTGTTGATGTCGACTACCGCCATCCACAGCTTCAGTCTGAATGACCAATACGCGACGAGAAGACCGGCGATCGGACTCATCAGAAACTCCAGCTGAGATTCAACTGGTCTGTTAGTGGGTTGACATTTGATGTCATCAAGTTCAGTGTCTGACGAGACCTGTTCTCCTCTGTTCCAAAAAAGAGATCCGGTGTACAACGCTCCGAGTGTTCGTTGCCAAGATTCGAACTTCTCATGCAATCGAATCGATTCGTTTACTATCAGAGAGATATTCGCAAGCGTTCGGATTCTTTCAGCATCAGACGCCCATTCGAACGATAAGGCATCGCTCTTTGATAGCAGATATGGGATCGCTGATGCGAGGTCGAGTAGATGCTGTCTCGGACACCACTCCGACGTGTCTGATGCTACTTCGACCCATTCCTGCTCCAGAAGAAGATTTGGACTTCGTTCGAAGATCGAGTCCCAGATCTGGATTCAACATCAGTCTTGAGACATAACATACTGAGTTGGATCCAGCAATTACCGCCAAAGATCTGAATCCACGCAGAAGAGGTCTGTTGTCGGGTGTATCGAACTCCATCGATCCCACACGTGCCATCATCTCCAGTGCACCTTTCCCATGTACGAATCTCGCCGAGCCATGATCAACGCCATCGATAAACTGCCACAACATCATCAGTTGAATTCACCCAAAGTGACTTGAGCTCACCTCAAACAACTGCAAAGCAATCGCCAAGCACGCGGGATGAAACCACCTCCTGCCACCATCCCGATCCCCACCTTCAGCTTCCCCCAACGCCTCCAATATCTTCCTCGCCCTCTCTAGAGAAGAAGCGTACATCCCCCTCGCAACCATGACCAACCCCCGATCCCCCTTCAGCCTCCCAACGTACAAGACCAGCACCCCAACAACCGCCACCCTCAACCCCAAAGGACAACCCCCCGTAACCACCAACCCAGCCAACCCCCTCAACAAAGTAGCAACAGCAGAATAAATTTTCGGCCCCTTCCCATTCCTAGCATAGGCAACCCGATCCCCGCTAAAAATCCCCCCTCCCCTTCCCCCTTCCTTCGCCCCCTTTCCAGAGCGGAACTCATCCAACACTTGCGCGCAGAACAACCCCATCGGCGCCGCTCCCAGCTCTCTCCCGGCATAAATCCCAATCGATAAATCCCCAATCCCCTCTCCAACCCTGCATTTCCACCTCCCCTCCCGAACCCCCCCCCAAAACTCCCGCTTCCACGCCCCGAAAAACTC
>JAOSBP010010011.1:0-11073 GCA_027563825.1 Erythroxylum mucronatum | reverse complement strand
TGCATTAGATGCATTTTAAGGGTGGTTATGGACATAGGCTCAATTTAATTGAGTTGTCCATAATCTGAATATATATACGTGATATATATATATACACAATATCATCCAAGTATTGATGAGACCAAAGAACAAATCCCTCAATCGAAATATTAGGACTTGCGCCTTTCATTAATATGTCAAGAACTAGAGTTCTTTTAGAGTTAGGTTGTTGGGCAAACCCAAACCCACTCTACACGAATACGTTCAAACTATGGAAATTAGATTTCTAGCCTAACTGGGAGCGTTAATTTGTTGGGCAAACCCAAGGTCAATGTTGATAGAGGTGAAGTTGGGTTATATACATGGGATGTATACAATCAAGAGTGGATAACCCAATGAGTGTGCTAAATTAACAGTTGATGGCACAAGTTGATAGTTGCATAACTGAATGCAATTGGCATGAATGATACCTATCGAT
Source organism: Erythroxylum mucronatum (assembly GCA_027563825.1). Taxonomy (NCBI): domain Eukaryota; kingdom Viridiplantae; phylum Streptophyta; class Magnoliopsida; order Malpighiales; family Erythroxylaceae; genus Erythroxylum; species Erythroxylum mucronatum. Next base: position 10,616 of record JAOSBP010010011.1, on the reverse strand, counting down.
TGACCTAAGGTGGCTTGTTGGGTAAACCCAAGGTCATTCTTGGTGATATTAGATATCGACCCATTAGGAAAACTATAAGTTTTCTCGAATTCGTAGTAATGGTTATGGATTTGGATAAAAATAGTGGGACCTATAATGCATGTGATTAAAGTCCTTATCGATATGCATTAGTGTACATTCTAACACTTTCTCTCGTTCTTATAGGTTATTGAATCGCCACAATGTCTTCGTCTAGTGTGAACCTATGCTTTCTATTTGACTCTAACAAACTCACAAGACCTAACTTCTTAGATTGGCTACAGAATTTGAGAATTGTTCTCAAATTTGAGAAACTAAGATATGTCCTAGATGAACCACTTCCTGATCCCCCTGCTGCCGATGCATCTGATGAGGATCAGAAAGCTGACAAGAAGCTACTGGATAATAGTGAGTTAGCTAGTTGTATAATGCTGGCCTCTATGTTACCAGAACTGCAAAAGCAACATAAGGCTATGGATGCTCTTACCATAATCTACCATCTAAGGGAACTATTTGATGAGCAAGCTTGGTCTGAAAGGTTCGAGACCTTGAGGTTGCTTTTCCGCTCTAAGATGGATAAGGGACCATCTCAAGTGTAGTATGTGCTAAAGATGTATGGATACATTGAGAGGTTAGCCAGTTTAGGTTTTGTAATGGATCATGAATTAAATATAGTCTTAATTCTGACTGGTTTGACCAATAGTTATTCACAGTTTGTGCTTAACTATCGAATGAACAAAATATCCACCTCGATACCTGAGCTGATTAATATGCTAAAAATAGCTGAACAAACTGTCAAGAAAGATAATAAGGCTGTGATACTGGTGGACTCTCCTTCTGGTTCTCACAAGAGGAGCCAAAAGAAGAAGAAGAAGTCTATGAAACCAATGAGAGGTGTAGCAAAGAAGAAGGTAAAGGAGACTACATCAAAGGGGATATACTTCCATTACAATAAGGAATGACATTGGAAGAGGAATTACAAAGCCTATTTAGAGTCGTTGAAGCAGAAGAAGGCATTAGATGCTCCATCGTCTACTTAAGGTATGTTATTTGTCATTGAGGTTAAAACTATTTCTGATTATAACATTTGGGTATTAGATACAGGATGTGGCTAACAAATATGTGTTGATATGCAGGGTCTCAGGGATATTAGACTGTTCAAAAAGGGAGAGATGGATCTATGTGTGGAAAATAGAGCAAGAGTTGCTGCATTAGCCATAGGAACCTATGTTTTGTATTTTCCTAGTAGGTTAGAATTAATTTTGGATAATTGCTATTATGTACCCGTTGTGACAAAGAACATTGTATTTATTTCATGTCTTAATAAAGTGGGATTTCATTTAACTTTCTCAAGCAATGGTTGTTCAATTAAGTTGAATGAAATGTTGTATGGTACTCTACATTGTGCAATGGTATTTACATATTAGATACGTGCAATCCAATTTTAAATATCAATGACAATAAAAGACAAGAACGGGATAACTTAAAATCATCTTACTTATGGCATTGTCGACTTATTCATATAAGTGAGAGACACATGGCTAAGCTACACAGAAGTGGTAGCTTAGGGTCTTTTGATTATAAATCATATGACACATGTGAATCTTGCTTGTTAAGCAAGATGACCAAATTACCTTTTAAAGAAAGAGTGAACGAGTGAATGGGTTATTAGACTTAATACATTCTGATGTATATGGTCCGATGTCCATTCATGCTAGAAGTGGTTTTATGTACTTCATTACCTTTATTGATGATTATTCATGATATGGGTATGTGTATCTAATGAAATACAAGTCTGAAGCATTTGAAATGTTCAAACAATTTATACATGAAGTAGAGAAATAGCTTGATAGAAATGTCAAGACATTTCAATCAGATCAAGGTGGTGAATACTTGAACGAGGAGTTTCTAACTTATCTCAAGGATAACATGATTGTATCCCAATGGACTCCACCTTACACATCGCAACATAATGTTGTGGCTGAAAGGAGAAACCAAACCTTGTTAGAGACATGGTAAGGTAAATAATGGGCTTAGCAAATCTACCGAAATCCTTTTGGGGTCATGCACTCGAGACTATTGTTTATGTGATAAATAGAGTCCCTTCAAAAGTAGTTGATATTACTCCATATGAGATATGGGCTAATACAAAACCCTATCTTTTTCATATGAAAGTTTGAGGTTGTCAGGCTTATGTGAAGCGGATTCAATCAGGCAAGCTTGACGCGAAAACTAATAAGTATCTGTTTGTAGGATATCCTAAGGAAACAATTAGACATCAGTTCTATAATGCTTTAGAGCAAAAGGTATTTCTCTTAAAGCATGTTGCCCTTTTAGAGAAAGAGTTTCTTCCAAGAGAAGACAGTGGGAGCATAGTTGAACTTGATGAAGTTCATGATGCTCAAACATACGCAAATCAATTACCTAAACCCGAGATTGTTGTTCACAAAGATGAAACAACAATTGAACCTTCTGACACACAAAATGTTTGTGGGCCAAGCAGGATACGCAATGCTCTAGAGAGATATAGATTTCTCATAAGTGAACAAAATAACGTATTACTTATATAAGACGATGAGCCTACAACATATGAAGAGGCTCTGAAGAGTTCAAAATCTGAAAAATAGCTTCAAGCTATGAAGTCCGAAATGGATTCCATGTTTGAAAACTAAGTATCAATTTTGGTTGACCCATATGAAGGACTAAAACCATAGGGTGCAAGTGGATTTTCAAGAAGAAAATCGACATGGATGGTAATGTGATTACCTATAAAGCGAGGCTAGTTGCTAAAGGTTATCGTCAAGGACAAAGAGTTGACTATGACAAGACATTTAGCCCCACAGCCATGCTTAAATCCATTACAATACTCCTAGCCATTACTGCTCATTATGATTATGAGATATGACAAATGGATATGGAGATGACTTTCCTGAATGGAAACCTAGTTGAGGAAGTGTATATGATACAACCTGAGGGCTTCATATCCAACGATGGCAAAAAGGTGTGTAAGCTTCAGAAATCCATTTATGGATTGAAGCAAGCATCTAGGAGTTGAAACATCCAATTTGATGAGATAATCAAAGAGTTTGGTTTCTCACAAAATCCTGATGAACCTTGTGTGTACAAGAAGGTTAGTGGAAGTGCTACCATATTCCTTGTGTTATATGTGGATGACATATTACTAATAGAAAATGATGTCTCAAGTTTGCAATCAGCCAAAATTTGGTTGTCCCAAAAATTTTCAATGAAAGACCTTGGAGAAGCAACTTATATATTGAGAATAAAGATCTATAGAGATAGATCAAGGCAGTTGGTAGGTCTTTCACAGTCTACATACATAGATAAAGTGCTAAAGAGGTTTAACATAGAGCAGTCCAAAAGAGGGTTTCTTCCCATGAATCATGGGATAAAACTCTCGAAATCTATGTGTCCCAAGACATAAGATGAGAGGACTCACATTAGTATGATCTCGTATGCTTCGACAATAGGATCAATCATATATGTTATGTTATATACATGACCCGATATATCATATGCTCTAAGTGTTACAAGCAGATATCAATCGGATCTTAGTGAGTGTCACTGGGTGGCTGTCCAGAATATCCTAAAGTACTTGAGAAGGACTAAGGATGTATTCTTGATATATGGAGATGGAGATCTCGTAGTGAGCGGACATACAGATGCCAGTTTTCAATCTGACCATGATGACTCCAAATCTCAATCAGGTTATGTTTTCACACTGAATGGTGGATCAGTCAGTTGTAAGAGTTCCGAACAAGAGACAACTACAGATTCAATGACCGAGTCAGAGTACATTACAACTACGGAAGTGACAAAAGAAGCTGTTTGGATCAAGAAGTTTGTTATGGAACTTGGAGTGGTTTCAAATATAGTAGACTTGATATTGTTGTGTTGTGACAACAATGGGGCTATTTCTCAAGCCAAGGAACCAAGGTCTCATCAGAGGTCCAAGCACGTACTCAAGAGATATCACCTGATCAGGGAGATAATTGATAGAGGTGATGTGAAGATAGAGAGAGTGCCCACAGATCAAAACATCGTTGATTCTTTAACTAAGCTACTTCCTCAAATGAAATTTGATTCTAGTGTACTCGCCTAGGGTATTAGATACAAAGGCAATTGACTTTAGTGCAAATGGGAGATTATTAGAGTTGTGCACTAAAGACAATCACATTTAGCACTTTTGTACAAACTTTATTTTGATTAACAAAGCGAAAGATAATTTTTTTTATTAATTTGATGTTCGTTTATTTATGAATTGATGTTGATCTTAAATCGAATTAATGAAGTCCATGATACAAAATATAACATGAAGGAAATCATGATGAGATCATGATAATGAGATTTCTATCATGTGCAATTATGTTTGTATCTAAATTATCCCTAGTCATAGAATTAATAAGATAAGACATTATTAATCTGAGTAGACTAGTACATGTTATACTCCTTAATTTAATCAAGCAGTGAATCTCACAAACTGTAAGCATGAGATGTTTAAAGTTAACATGTGGATGCTTACTAAGAGTAGTAAGTACATCGGATGACCCGCTATGAGATTATCGTATAGATGATCAATGTCAATGATTAGTCTCATCATAGCAATGGTGCAAATATCCTTATACTTGAGGTACTCAAGGATATCTTAGATACTAATCCTGTACTTTGACATCATTCCTTGTTGTCTCAAGACAAGGTCACTCATAGGATGATGATTGGGTATAACTATTGGTATTAGAAGGTAATTGGGTAGCCAATAAAGAATTCACCGCTCCTGATAGAAGGAGATGATACCCACGACTTCTTTTCGGGGTTATTACTCAGGAGTCTCTGGCCAGAGCAGTTATGTATTAAGTTGTCATTTTGTGCTCATTTTGTATATAAATCTCTTTAATGTGTTGAAATTATTATTCAAAATTAATGGATTTGTTTCTTAATTGTTCTCAGATGATTTTCAACACTTGAAAGACGAAATCGAATAAAAAACATGCAAAGAAAGTAAAAATAATCCGAATTCCCAGATTGGCAGAAAAATAATTGACTAAGCTTGGGCACATGCAACGATAAAGAATGCCTGCAGAATTTATTTTTAAATTCAGATTTGATTCACCTAAGATTTTCATGATCTTGAGAATCAGATTACTACCTTACTGATGGGGATCTGCAACTTGAATAGGGGGAAGATTATCTGCTGAAGATCATGAAAAGAGGAGGAGATCAAAGAGCATAAAGGAAGATTTTTGTTACTGTTCATGTGGACAGGGTAGGAAGTTTTACATTTTTTTTGCATTAGTTTCTCTAGGAATTTTCTGATTTTCTAGGAAAAGACTAAGGATGGAGACTTTGTATTTTGTTATTTCTTTATTGATTTTCACTTTCGTTATAAGTAGCTAAATCTTTCTTCTTGGTTGAATGGAACCGCGTTATCATCTAGTATGTGTGAGATTTCTAAATAAAGTTTTTTTCGTTGATGACTATTGAGTATCTTCCGAGTTAATTTTTATGATTGAATTGGTTGATTTCTAGGATGCGCAACTAGGAATTGATTTTTTAATAGCCAGATTAGTCAGATATGACGTTCAGTTTTGCTAATCAAAAGAGGCAATTAGGATTACCATCTTTATGTTAGAGTTAGAAATTCTAAAAAGGTACTTAACTTGATTAAATGCATATCGTACATGATTGTCTTGTTCATTGGTTTCTTTGTTCTTAAAGTTATTAATCAATTAAACTTAAGATCGTATCTAAGTTGTTGACTAATAAGAATGATTAGAATATATGTTTCTATTTATTTAAACTTAAGAGAAAATATCACCCAATGAATGTTTATTGATGGACTAAATTTTATATCAATGATCCATATTAGTGTGATAACAACTAAGGTTTGTTTACTAAATTTTCAGATTTGAGTAATTTTGTTAAATTGCAATTTTTGTCATTTTTAAATCATAAATTTTCGTGAATTAAAATCCCCCAATTTGTTTTAATTTTGAACTCGTATAATCTTTACCGTTAAAATTTCTCGCGGGAACGATCTCAACTCTTCACTAACTACATTTTCATTGTTAAAGTTAGTATTAATTTGGTTGCAGGTGATAACAGTACTAAATTTTGGTGCCATTACTAGGGAGTTTTTCAAAGGTATATGTATATTACACGAGTAGAAATAACTCAACTGCTATTTGATTCAGAGATCAAGAAGATAGCCAAAAGGTTACAGAAATAGACGAAACAGTAGCAGCAAGTGCAAAAAATGGAATGGATGTCATCAAGCCACACTCTTCGTGAACTAGCCGCGCCCACAGATGCTCAATAGCCCTACTTCATCAACTTTCCGAATTAGGTGACAACATTACTTTTGAATTAAAATCTGGGTTGATCCATTTATCATCTATTTTCAGAGGTCTACCGGGAGAGGATCCTTACAAACACTTAAAGGAATTTGACGTGGTTTACATGGGAATGAAGCCAATGAATGTGACGGAAGAGCACATTAACTAAGAGCATTCCTGTTTTCTCTCAAGGACGACGCTAAAGATTGGTTGTACTATTCAGCCGTTGAAAATGTGCGAACATGGGCTGAAATGAAGAGGCTTTTCTTTTAGAAACATACGAGAGACATTTTACGAATATTGGGAAAGATTTAAGAAACTTTGCGCTAGCTATCCTTATCACCAAATAACTGACCAGTTGTTGGTTCAATACTTCTACGAAGGTCTTTTGCTCATGAATAGGAGTATGACTGATGCTGAAGCGGTGGCGCTTTAATTGACAAAACACCAACAGTCGCAAGGGATTTGATAGCGAATATGATTTCCAATACACAACAATTTGGGATATGTGCTGGACATGGTTCAAAACACGTGAATGAAGTGAATGTGACAGCATTGGAGAAAAGATTGGATGACCTTACATCTTCGGTGCGACAAATTGTGGTTAAGAAGAAAGAAGAAGCAAAGGTATGTAGAATATGTTTGATGTTAGGGCACTCCACTGATGTATGTCTAGTTTTGCAGGAAGAAAACGTAGAACAAGTGAATGTCGTGGGAGGTTTTGCTGGACCAAATTAGAGGAAATATAACCCATTTTTCAACACCTATAATCCGAGTTGATGCGACCACTCAAATTTGCGTCATGAGAACTCTAAAGGATAGCAAACAACCATAAATTTCCAACAATTTAGACAACCATATGTGCTTCGACAACATCAACATATAACATCCAATTCCAAAGGGAAGTCTTCCTTGGAAGATATAGTTCAATCTTTGGCCACTAAGACCTTGACATTCAGTGGGATACTTAAGCTAGTATCCGAAATCTTGAAAATCAAATGAGCCAAATGGCAACCGCCATAAATCAATTGGAGGCACAAAGTTCTGGAAATTTTCCAGCACAATCAGAAATCAATCCTAAACAAAGTGCTAAGGCTATCAAATTGTGGAGTGGTAAGGAATTGCAAGAACCACTTCTGAAAATTTCCAGAAGAGAAGTAGGAGAAAAACCAACGAAGTGAGCATCTGTACAACCAAAAAAGACGTAGACAGGTCTACAGAATCTGGTTCTTCAGCCCCCTTTTTTGAGTCAATTTGCCAAGGCAAAGAAGGAGGAGCAAGAGAAGGAAATATGGGAGAGTTTCAGAAAAGTTCGGGTAAATATTCCTATACTTGATGTGATAAAACAGATCCCACAGTATGCGAAATTCCTTAAGGAACTTTGCACTTCAAAGCTGAAATAAAAATTTGATGAGAACGTGCAATTAGGGGAAAACGTTTAAGCCATTTTACAGAAGAAAAAACTTCCACCTAAGTGTCAAGACCCAGGTATGTTCACTATCCCATGTCAAATAAGTGATTTGAGAATTGAAAAAGCTATGTTAGATTTGGGTGCATCCATAAATGTCAAGTCTTATGATGTTTATAAATCTTTAAACATGGGACCTCTTAAAGAAACTAACATAGTGATTCAATTAGCGGATCACTTAAATATTTATCCAAAGGGTGCGTTAGAGGACATTTTAGTTTAAGTAGGGGATATGCTTTTTTCGGCTGATTTTTAAATTTTACAGATGGGGAATGATGATGCATCTTCTTCCACACCGATTTTATTCGGAAGGCCATTTTTAAAAACCACTAGAACGAAAATTGATGTTCATGATGGGTCATTGACTATGGAATTAGATGGTGAATTAATTAAATTCAACATATACAATGCCATGAAATTTTCAGATGATGAACAACCTATTGTTTCTGTGGATTTTATTAACACATGGGTGCAAGAAAATTTATTAATGAGGGGAAGAGATGAACTTGAAACAATCTTGGAGATGGGAGACACATCACGGTGGCAAGACATCAAGAAGTCGATACTACTCAATAATGAATTGGAAACGCTATTCTACCATTTGGAGGAAACAGAACCATTAATCCAACATCTACCATATATGGACATGTCCAAAAGTAGCACCAAGCTGTTGTCGTCATTGGTCCAACCACCAACTTTGGAATTGAAGAGTTTGCCTAGCCATTTGAAATACATCTTTTTGGGAGAACAAGGCACGTTACCTGTTATAATTTCTAATAAACTTACTGTTTTGCAGCAAAATCAGTTGATTCACATGCTAAGGTAGCACAAGGAAGCTTTCGGTTGGACAGTGGCAAACTTAAAGGGTATTAGCCCCACCATTTGTATACATCAAATTTTGATAGAAGATGAAACGAAGGAGATGAGGTAACTCCAACGTCGTTTAAATCCACCCATGATGGAAGTGGTGAAAAAAGAAATTTTGAAGCTTCTTAACACTGGCATCATTTATCCAATTTCGGATAGCAATTGGGTAAGTCCGGTCTAGGTAGTTCTGAAGAAAACTGGGGTAATTGTGGTAGAAAATAGTGATGGTGAGTTAATACCCACTCATGTTCAAAATGGTTGGAGAGTCTGCATAGATTATAGGAAGCTAAATGCGGTTACTAGAAAAGATCATTTTTTGCTTCCATTTATTGATCAAATGCTTGAAAGACTTGCAGGTAAATCTCACTATTGTTGTTTAGATGGCTATTCAGGGTATCACCAGATTTTGGTTGTACCTAAAGACCAAAAGAAAACAACCTTCACATGTCCATTCGACACCTTTGCTTACCGAAGAATGCCATTTGGGTTGTGTAACGCACCAGCGACATTTCAAAGGTGTATGACAAGTATTTTCTCTAATCTTGTGGACAATTGTATGGAAGTTTTTATGGATGATTTCACGGTTTATGGAGAGTCTTTTGAAACATGCATTATCAACCTTAAAATGGTGCTTAAACATTGCACCGAAACTAATTTGTTTTTAAATTATGAAAAGTTCCATTTCATGGTTGATCAAGGCATAATTTTGGGTCATACTATCTCTTATAAGGGAATTGAAATCAATAGGGCTAAGATGGATGTTATCGATCTTTATCTTACCCTGCATCTATGTGGTAAGTACGTTCTTTTCTTAGTCACGCAAGATTTTATGGGCGATTTATCAAGGATTTTTCCAAGATTGCGTAACCTATGGGTAAACTACTCCAAAAAGACATGAAGTTTGATTTTGACGAGCCATGCAAGATTGCATTTGATGAACTCAAGGAATGACTTACTACAGCTACAACATCCCACTACCATAAGACAAATACCCGAATACCCGAAAGACATTCAAGTACATACCCTATGATAATGGTATGTTGGAGCAAAAGTAAATCCATCTTACATATGGCATCTTCTAACATACTCAAAAGTCACTAAATTTTAAATCCATTGATTGCATTCTTTCACAATTCTTACACTAATTCCATCCCACAAATTTTTACAAAACCTCTTATAGGTTCTAATAAAACTGTAAAATAAATGCTACAACACTTCTGGTGTCAGCTAACAGACCTCTGAGCCATAACAAATCCAAAGGGGCCTTTTTGTTAGCCCTAAAAAAACTTTTATGATTAATTAAGCATGATTAGATTTAAATTAATTTAAGTTGGCCTTAACTTAGTAAAGTAGCATTAATGAAGTTAGTTGATGATGAGTTAATAAATTAAAAGGAATTAATGTGTTAGGTAGAATTAAATGAGTTAGATGAATGTTTAATGAGTTAGTGGACTTAGGGCCTAAAGGAAATAAAAGAAGAAAAGAAGATAAGGAAATGGGCTTAGGCCTTGTAGGCTTAAGTGATGAGAAGGAAGTATAAAAAGAAAAAGAAAAGAGTTGGCCTTGGATGTTAGAAGTGAAGAGAACGAAAATTTAGAGAAGAGAGGGAGGAGAGTGCCGTGAGCATGGAGGAAGGAGGAGAAAAAGAAAAAGCTTCCTAGGGTTTGATTTTCCAAGAGATCAAGAAGGAGTTTCAAGAAAGTTCAAGAGATAAAAGTGTGGAGAATAGCCTAAGCTTCACTTTGAGCCAAGAAACCACTTAGTTGGTTGGAGATTAAGGTAAGCCATGATTTTCAAGGTTAAGCTTTTAGTTGGGTTTTTGGTTGGAAGGACTAGAAATGGAATGGGTATAGTGATTCTTAAGTAAATTTCATGAAAGAAGTTATGTAGCTTTTCAATTTAAGTTATGTGAT
>JAOSBP010009865.1:0-11089 GCA_027563825.1 Erythroxylum mucronatum | reverse complement strand
CTTAAGAGCTTCTGTATAAATATTTTTAATCTCTCGCTCAGATGAAATAATAAGCATTCTTCTCATTTTTCTGTTATGGTATCAAAGCGATATTCTTCCGCTGCTCTTCCGTTTCTAGAAACATTCTAAACGTTTCCAATTAGTTCTTGTTTTGCTTTGTCTTTGCAAGAAGCGTTATCGTTTCTTTGCTTCTTTACGATCTTTAATTCTTGAAATCTTGACGTTCTCTGTACTTTGCTGCGATGGCCAATCCTAATGCCTGGACAGCGAATTCTTCTGGGTTAATGTCAAAACCAGAAGATAACCCATCTAGTCCTTATTATCTCCATGTGAATGAAAATCCTACTCTAGTTCTCGTGTCTTCAGTCCTCACAGGCCCGAATTACCATCAATGGCAACGTGCTATGAAAATGGCCCTGTTATCCAAGAATAAGTTGAGCTTTGTCGATGGATCTATTTTGCAACCTCTGCGGTCCGATCCTTTATTTGTGCCCTGGGAGAGGTGCAACAATCTGGTGATTTCGTGGCTCATTCATTCAGTTTCTCCATCCATCGCACAGTCTATCATCTGGTTAGACTCTGCCTATGAGATCTGGAATGATCTCAAAGCCAGGTTTGCGCAAAGTAATTCATTCCGTATCTGTGATCTTCAGCTTGAAATATACACTTGTCAGCAAGGAGTCCTCTCTGTGCATGAGTATTTTACTAAACTAAAAATCTTGTGGGATGAGTTGCAAATCTTGAGACCCATTCCATCTTGTTCTTGTAACTCTCAGTGTTCCTGTGGTCTTTCTAGAAACATTAGGACCTTCCATGACAACGACCAAGTTATGGTTTTTATTAAAGGATTGAATGAAAATTACTCTACCGTGAAATCCCAGATCTTGTTAATGGATCCGTTACCTTCCTTGAATAAGGCTTTTTCATTGGTCATTCAACAAGAACGACCTGTAGCTTCTGATACGAAGCTTTTAGCTTCTGATGTAAATGTGTTAGCTGTTAAAGGTGCTCCTGCTGCTGCACCTCGGAAATTCGTTAATCACTCTGCGCCACCAATCTGCAGTCATTGTGGAAAAGAAGGTCACACTGTTGATCGTTGTTATAAAAAGCATGGTTATCCCACTACTTTGAAGACTTCCAAGAAATCCTCTACCCGAGTTTATGCTCATGCTGTTGATACTGCTTCATCTTCTCCACCTACGGATTCTCATTTTGCTGCCGATACAGAGGAGCGACCCTCTGGTTTTCCCACTGCTGACCACGTTTCTAATTTCCAGTTTACCAAGGATCAGTATGACCAGATCTTGCAGCTGCTCCAAAATCTGTCCTCTTCCTCTCACCACGTCAATTCAGTGGCTTTGCCGAGTTCTATACCGACAAAGTCCACTTCAGGTTTGCTTCCTTCGTATGGTGCGATGGTTTCTCCTATTTCTTTGAATGTTTCTACTCTTACTAATTTACGTTGTCATGAATGGATTATTGATACGGGTGCGACTGATCATATAGCTTGTTCTTTGGCTTCATTTCATTCTTACAAACTAGTTCATAATGTTTTCGTTACCCTTCCTAACAAGTGCAAGGTTCGGGTAACTCATGTTGGCACTGTTCATTTGAATAATTCTCTGACATTGTTTAATGTTTTGTGTGTTCCTGATTTCAACTTTAACCTGCTCTCTGTTAGTAAATTAACTCGTGACCTCTCTTGTTGCATCATTGTTTCTTCTTCTCATTGTATTATTCAGAATATCCAGCCATGGAAGATGATTGGGGTTGCTGAACATTCTCATGGTTTATACAAGCTGCTTTCCAGTGCTGTTTCTTCTGCTTCCAATGTTGTAGTTGCTAATACTGTTCTTTGTAATAAAGATACTTCCTTATTATGGCATACTCGATTGGGACATCCTTCTTATACTCGATTGAAATTGATTGTTCCCTCTGTTTCTAATATTGCTCCGTGTGAAATCTGCCATATGTCCAGACAAAAACGTTTGCCATTTCCTATCAGTTCTTCTGTTAGTATTGCTGCCTTTGATTTGATTCACATAGACATATGGGGTGAAAATTATGCTCCCACTTTTAAGGGTCATCGATATTTTCTTACTATTGTAGATGATTTTAGTAGATTTACTTGGGTTTTTCTAATGAAACATAAGTCTGAGGCTAGAACACTTATGCAAAATTTTGTTTCGTATGTTTCCACTCAATTTCATAAAACTATTAAATGCATCCGAAGTGATAATGGGCAGGAGTTTAACGTTCCACATTTTTATGAATCTAAAGGCATTATTCATCAGACTTCTTGTGTAAAAACCCCTCAACAGAATAGTATTGTCGAGAGGAAACATCAGCATATTTTGACTGTCGCACGGGCATTGCGTTTTCAAGCTACATTACCTATTCATTTCTGGGGAGAGTGTGTCTTACATGCTGTTTATCTAATAAACAGAATACCTACGCTTGTTCTTAATAATTTGTCTCCTTTTGAAGCTTTATATTCTAAACCACCGAGTTTCGTTCACTTACGTGTTTTTGGGTGTCTCGCTTTTGCTTCAAATCATTCTAATATTTCAAACAAATTTGATTCTTGGAGTATCAAATCGGTTTTCTTTGGTTTTTTTCCAGGATTTAAAGTTTTTAAACTGTTTGATCTTAAAGCTCAAAAGTTTTTTATTTCTCGTGATGTTTCTTTTTATGAGGATATTTTTCCTTTTGCTACTTTATCATCTGTTATGAAGGTTTCAGATGGATCATGTCCTGGTCAGTTGATTTTACCTTCTTCCTCCGCTCCGCCGTTATGTGATACTTTTTCGCATGTTCCTGATTCTTCAACTTTCCTAGTAACAGTTGGCCGCTCGTCTGATTTTGTTTCCTCCGCCACCGATGTTCCTTCTTCGTCTGTTTCACCTGTGCGCTCAATGCCGGATCCAGCTTTTGTTCAATTGATTCCGCCTCAACCCTTGCGTCGTAGTATCAGACCGAAATCTATGCCACAGTACCTGACTGATTACCACTGCATGGCTACTCAGCGAACAAGTCCTCATCTTCTTTCTCATGTTTTCTCTTATTCTAACATTACTCCCAAGCATTATATGTTTGCAGCTGCAGTGGATCAGGCTCATGAACCCCATACTTATGAACAAGCAGTTCTGCATGAATGTTGGAGGCATGCCATGCAAGCAGAGCTACAGGCGCTTCATCAAAATCATACCTGGGAGCTCGTTGATTTACCGCCAGGAAAACAAGCAATCGGTTGTAAATGGGTCTTCAAAATCAAGAGGAAGGCAAATGGCTCCGTGGAACGATACAAGGCTCGGCTAGTTTCTAAGGGTTATACTCAACGAGAGGGCATCAATTTTTTGGACACTTTCAGTCCGGTGGCCAAAATGACAACAGTTCGCCTTCTTCTTGCATTAGCGGCGATTAAAGGATGGCATTTACATCAACTCGACATCAATAACCCTTTTCTTCATGGCGACCTTGATGAATATGAAGCTTCCTCCGGGATTTGACGGTGATGAAACCAAAGTCTGCAAGTTGGTTAAAACTCTTTATGGCTTACGTCAAGCTAGTCGACAATGGAATGCGAAATTGACTTCCGCATTACTTGAGTAGGGCTTCACGCAAGCTACATCGGATCAGACATTGTTTCTCAAGACTGACAGCGATGGTTTCTTGGCACTCTTGGTATATGTGGACGATGTCATCGTGGCTGGTGATAACTTGAACGCCATTATTCACATTAAACAGTATCTTCATGATACATTCACCATCAAAGATCTTGGCGATCTCAAGTTTTTCCTTGGTCTAGAGGTAGCAAGATCAAAACGTGGAATCAACATTTGTCAAAAGAAGTACACTTCGGACTTGCTTATAGCTACTCAGTTTTTGACTTCCAAGCCAGTCTCCACGCCTATCTTGTCGGGCACGAAGCTTTCCAAGGACGGGGGTGTCAAATTAACTGATGTTACGCAATATAGAACTTTGATTGGCAAGCTTCAATATTTGACTACGACTCGACCCGACATCATGTTTGTCGTCCAACAATTAGCGCAATTTCTTGCCTCTCCCACGCAGGATCACTTGGCTGCTGCTCACCGTGTACTACGATATTTAAAAGGTACTATTGGCCAAGGTCTCTTTTTCCCTTCTGATAATGAAATTTGTCTTAAAGCTTTTTCAGATTCGGATTGGGGAACTTGCCCGGATACTCGGCGATCTATTACAGGATATTGTGTCTTTCTTGGTTCTTCCTTGATCTCTTGGAAAACTAAGAAACAAAACACTGTCAGTCGTAGCTCTTTCGAGGCTGAATATCGAGCACTAGCCACCACAACTTGTGAGGTGCAATGGTTGCATTATCTTCTTGCTGAATTACAGATGGCTCCTATTGCTCCCACTCCATTATTTTGTGATAACCAATCTGCGGTGTATTTGGCACAAAATCCGGTCTTTCATGAACGTACTAAGCATATTGATATTGACTGTCACGTGGTTCGTGAAAAACTATAGTCTGGTGTTATTGTTTTACTTCCGGTTTCTTCCACAAATCAGCTTGCTGATTGCTTTACTAAAGGACTGTCTTCCACAGTTTTTAGGGATTCTTTTCGCAAACTGGGTGCAGTGACGGATCCAGGATTTTAGTCTTGGGGGGGCAAGAACTTAAGCCACAAATTTCTTATAGGGGCAAAGAACTATATATATGTATATATTCTTAAAAAAATTTAGTCTTGGGGGGCTATAGCCCCTGTCAGCCCTCCCTTGGATCCGTCACTGACTGGGTGTACATAATATATACACACCAGTTTGAGGGGGGTGTTAGAATTATATAAATAGATTGGTAGTTACGTCAGTTGTTAGTTAACAAAACAGTTACCGTTTCCTTCATACATTTTATGTATAAATCCTTCAACATATCGCTGACAGGAAATAATAAGAAACATTTGTGAGTTTTCTGTCAAAGAGAGAGGAAGAGAGGCAAGACAAGCTAAACCCTAGGAGTGCAAAAGTTAAAAGAGTAACATTAAAAACCACTGACCACCATTAACCTCTGTTTGTGTATATAGCAGTATTAAATACTTCGTAGTAATGCTTCACCGCTTTGCAAAGACTCACCAAGCGAAGATTAATTTGAGTGCGATAAAGACTTAAGGTGCTACCGAAAATTCAACCCCATCCAAAATCTCTAATCGTCCTACCAAAACAAAAAGAAAAGGTGACGTTAAAAGATTGGTCAACATAATCAGGCGCAGTAATTTTGGACAATTGCATAAAAAAGTAGATAGAGAAGGGAATGAAAAACTCGTTAGTTGCCCTTTCCTTTTCTTTGCTAAATAATTGCAAAGCGATCAAGTGAATCTATGACGACTAATTACCCTCTTTTTTTTGGTTGACTTCAAATTTCCCCATGTTTTGCTCGACAGTAAAATCTTTGAAAAACAACCAGACAATGACTCAAATTAATATCTACTCAAGAAAGAAACAACCGAATCCTTTTGGTGATTCTATATGTAATTGTCTATTTAAAATTGGCTAGTTGGGTCGAATCCAAAAAATCGATTAAAGATTGCTTGAAAGTTGCATGCTAATTTGGTCTGAACATACTTATGAAGTATGATGAATATGCATGACATGCATGCACGCTCATATCTCCCACTTAATTTGTACGTATCTTGATTAATCATGATGTAGAGTAATGCCAAATCTTCATAATACTTGCTGCCTCTTGTTCAGTTATTTAAAGACTTTGTGTTAAATACATTTCACAATAGAAAGATTTTTGTTTCTTGTTAAATTTGTTCAGCTGGATATACACAGAATATCAAATGCTTGAATATTCATTCGCATCAAACAGAAAATTAAGAGCACATATATGCACTGTTTGAGTTAATAAACGTCTAATAAATAAATCGTAGCATATCCTTTTGGAAAAATTAAGAAGACCTGGCTAGCTTCTACCTGTATCTGACATAAAGATGGGGTTGGTCTGGTCCCTCTAATATAAAGTCGAGCACTCCATCATGCATTTATACCCTACAAACTTCTCTTTTTCTTTTCTTTTTCTGTTTTCTTCTCAATCACGATAAACAGATTCAATAGGTAGGATAAATGAGACAGTGACACCACCTGCCTACCAGCCTAAGTGTGTGTAAATGTATATATGTATACATATACATTTTCATTGTCACGAGAACAAGCTCATATGAATATCCGTAACATAAAACGCGACCAGATCTGTAGTGAGGATTTTATATCTTTGTGTATGGCTAAAATCTACTCAATGCAAATCAAATTTTATTTTTATTGCATCCATCCCACGATTGGTTCATACATTGACACACTATGTACTCTGCCTCTGGGGACCGCAGCGTGTGTATACTGTATACATTAACTCCTTGCACGAACGACTGGGACGTATTCTTCTCATCCTACAACCTATCTAAGGGGGTGGGTCTGGAATTTATCAACTCTTGATTTTGCACAATACCGACCATGTATATTAGTTATATTCCAATGGTATCTTATTAAGGTTTTAAATCATTAGGTTGAAGTAAAATCATAACAAAAGAAGAATGCTCTTCAGGGACCTTTTCAACTTTCTGACTTTATATTCAATAGCTTTTGATACACGATTCCTTTAATTTATTTGATCAGTAATAATGATCCACACAATATTTATAACAAATACCCACTACTTTATTTTAAACATAAATCATAACTATTTGTATTCATAGCGTGTACACTATTCCAATTTGTTGGGGAATAATGGACTCTTAAATTTTTAACAATTTTAATTAAGTCTAAACACAAAATTTTCAAAGTTTTAATCAAATAATATTTTTAGATTACTAATTTTTTGTAAATATTTTTTGTGTATGACTATTACGTGTCAAATATTTTCACAAATATAAATTTAACTAATTTTTATTCAAATATTATATTGAGTCTACTAATGTTCCAACTTAATTCAAAGTTTGGAATTAATGGCTAGTTTATACGGCTCTCAGTCTTTATTAGTTTATTCAATTTCATGATGTTGAACACTTCCAAATCATTTATTAATCCTGACGAGTATCAACATTATATAAGAACAGCTGAAGATTCTATTCAAATTACATACGAAATAATGAATTTTTATTGATCACTTAATTATGTCTTCATAGTTTATGTTATTCCTAAAAATTATCAAATAAGTGATTATTTTCATAGGATAATCATTTAAGTAGAGTTCAAGCAACAGGCTTTGTTTGGCACAAATTGTTGGCTATGTTTGTTAATCGGCTGATTGAGTTAGTTCATATGTACAAACGTTTTGGTTTGCAACCTGTCAAAAATGGTAGCCACCGAAAGTTGAAAAAAAAAGTAACGGGATAGCTGGCCAAATGGCCAGCCATCAGACGTCTCCTGCCTATAAATAGGCAGGAGATGAAGAGAGCAAAGCAGAGCTGAAAAAGGGGAGACGTGAGGTAAGAGAGAAAACAAGAAAGAGAAAGAGAGAAAAATATTCTGTGTATTTTTGGGTCTAATTTTTCCTTGTAATTCTCCGGGTTTTTTTAGTAGTAAAATTTTTCTATCATTGGGCGTGATTTTTACCCTAATTTAAGGGTTTTCATATAAAATTTGTGTGTTCATTAATATTCTTTTATTCCTATTTGGCTGCAAACTTGCTCTAATCAGGTTAATTTTCACAATAAGTGGTATCAAAGTGAGGTTAGAAAATTATGACAAATTTTTTGGCGTAATTCGTTAGGAGTTTCGGTGAGCACAATGAAAGTTGATAAATAGTAACCTCAAAAGGTGACAACTGTTCATGCATTTATCGTAATTCAAGTATATAGTACTATTCACATATGCAGTACTATTCATACATACACATACAGTATTATTCACATATATGAAACTATTCATACATACGAGTACTATTCATACATACAGGTACTATTTACGTGAAATAGTGAGAGCTAAATTCTGTTCGTGATAGAAGCAATGATAGCAAATTTTGAGATTGAAAAGTTCAATGAGAGTAATTTCTCATTGTGGAAGTTGAAGATAGAGGCAACTTGAGAAAAGATAATTGTCCGGTGGCCATTAGTGAATGGCCAATTGGAGTCACAGATGAAAAATGGAACCAGATGGATGGGAGTGGCTAATCTTCACCTAGTTTTAGCTGATGGAGTATTATCCAGCATAGAGGAAAAGAAGACTATGAACGAAATATGGGTTCACCTCATAAAATTATACGAGGCCAAATCACTCCACAACAAAAAAATTTCTGAGGAGGAAACTATACTCTTTACGTATGGCAGAATCCACTTCAATGACGAAGCACTTAAATACTTTAAACACCCTATTTTCTGAACTCACATCATTGGGACACACAATAGAGATAAGTGAACATGCGAAACTTTCACTCCAAAGTCTACCAGATTCGTATGATCAACTTGTCATCAATTTAACAAACAACACAGAAATTCTAGGCTTCGACAATATTATAACTACTATTTTGGAAGAAGAGAGTCCACGCAAAAGTAAGGAAGAGAGGCTGGCAAATTCGTAACAAGTGGAGGCCTTAACAGTGACGAGAGGGAGATCAATGGAACGCGGCCCAAATGGGAGTCATAGTCATAGTATATCAAAATCTAGGAGTAAGAAGAATTTCAAGTGCTACAATTATGGCAAGAAATGGCACCTGAAGAAGGATTGTTGGAATCTGAATAAGAAAGATTTTATTCTTCAAGGAAATGCGGCAAATACTTTAGATGATGGAGGTGCAATGGTCTGTAAAGCAGCAACGAATATTAGAGCTAAGAGAAGATTTGTTGATGTATGACTTCTCGATTTAGCAGTTACTTTTCATATGACCTCTTGAAAAGAATGGTTCCATTAGTATGAATCTATCTCTGGGGGATCTGTGTATAGCTGTAATGATCAAGCTCTAAAGATCGTTGGTATGAGTACCATCAAGTTAAAGATGTATGATGAGACAACTCAGACTATTGAAAAAGTGCGACATGTGGAGGGCCTGAAGAAGAATTTGTTGTCTATAGGATAACTGGACGATCTTAGTTTTAGATTTGAGATTCAAAATAAGATCATGAAAGTGATCAAAAGAGTGCTAGTATTTATGAAAACAAAGAAAATTGTTGCAAATCTGTACATGCTGAAGGGAGTAACTTTGCAAGAAAGAGAGACATCTGTTGCAGTGACTAGTCCAGACCACAAATCTGCAATGACGTGGCATAAAAAGTTTGGACATACTTACAGAGAAGAATCTACTTCCAGGTCTCACAAAGGTATCATTACCCTTCGGTGAGCATTGCATTGTGAGTAAGCAACATCGATTGAAGTTTAACACTTCAAAGTTTAGCAGTAAAGAAATTTTAGAATTAATTCACTCTGATGTATGGCAAGCACCAATTACATCCCTAGGAGGAGCAAATTTCTTTGTATCATTCATTAATGATTATTAGAGGAGATGTTGGGTATTTCCTATCAAGAGGAAAGAAGATGTGTTTCCAACTTCCAAATTTTACAAAGCGCGAGTGGAACTCGAATCTGGTAAGAAGATCAAATGTTTGCAGTCAAATAATGGAGGCGAATATACTGGGAAAGAATTTGATGAATTTTGTAAGCAAGAAGGCATCGAAAGGAAATTCACGACGACATACACTCCTCAACAAAATAGGGTAGTGGAGCGGATGAATAGAACTCTGTTGGAAAGAATAAGAGTGAAGTTGAGAACTGCAAACTTAGATAAGTGGATTATTCCAACCTGTTATGTGGTGAATCGAGCTCCATCAACTGCAATTGAGTTGAAGGCACCGATGGAGATGTGGACTGGTAAACCAATGGATTATTCCAACCTCCATATATTTAAAAGTCTGGCCAATGTGATGTTCAATGCCCAAGAAACCACAAAGTTGGATCCAAAATCTATAAGATGCATTTTCTTAGGGTATGCTGAAGGTGTGAAGGGGTATCGTCTATGGGATCCCACTGTCCATAAGATTGTTATCAGCAGGGATGTTATCTTCATAGAAGATAGGATCAAGAGCAACCATAAAATGTCGGCACTATACAAGAGAATCCATAAACTACAACAATACAAGTGGATAGGGAAGTTGATCAAAATGATTTTTTTGAAGCTGCACCAGAGCACAAGGAGTAAGAACCAGTTAAATATGATGTTCTAGATAATTAGAGACCAAATCGCATAAAAAGAACACCGAGCTGACATCAGATTATATTATAGAGAGCAATATTGCATATTGTCTTTTAACTGAGGACGGAGAGCCATCAACTCTTTAAGAAGCAATGAATAGTTCAGATGCATCTCAGTGGATGGTAGCAATGCAGGAAGAAATTGAAGCTCTACATAAAAATAAGACATGGGAGCTGGTATCACTACCATAAGGAAGAAAACCTATTGGCAATAAATGGATTTATAAGATCAAGCGGAGTGGTGACGATCAAGTAGAGCGATATCGTGCTAGATTGGTGGTAAAAGGATATGCTCAGAAAAAAGGTATTGATTTTAACGAAATATTTTGTCTTGTGGTTCGACTCACTACAGTTCGAGTAATTTTGGCAATGTGTGCTATGTTTGACTTGCATCTTGAGCAGTTAGATGTGAAAACTGCATTTCTTCATGGAGATCTTAAATAAGAAATTTATATGCTCCAACCAGAAGGTTTTGAAAAAAAAGGAAAGAGAACATGGTTGACAGGTTGAACAAATCTCTATATGGTTTAAAACAGGTGCCGAGGTATTGGTATAAGAGATTTGATTCCTTCATCAAGAGCCTTGGATACAGCAGACCGAATGCAGACCCTTATGTATATTTCAAGAGGTTTGAGAAATGATTTTATAGTCTTGCTGTTATATGTAGACGACTGATAGGAATGAATTTTCTTATAATTTCCTATACATTTACATGTGATTTCAATCCTACTTTTAAGATAAAATGCTTAACTGTCATTCAATTTGTGTTTACTGCTAGGTTGAACATGCTGTTATATTTTTGAAACAAAAGAGACAAGATTATAAAGCAAATTAGAGCACAAATATTTATCAAGTGGGGAGGCCAGCAAAA
>JAOSBP010009854.1:0-11090 GCA_027563825.1 Erythroxylum mucronatum | reverse complement strand
AAGTCACTGCTCGAGAAATTCCAGGCATGTCGCTCGGTATCCAGGCAAAGACCGAGCGATTATCTATCAAGCAATCTGTTATTTCTTTGGCCAATCCTTGCTCAAGTGCAGAACCCAGATTCGTGAATTTCGATCGGTCTTCGTCATCTAATAGGATCTGCCGTGTTTCTTCTGCAGGGTTTAGCCACGCAGTTTCTTAGTCGGCTCTCACATCAAGGGAGCTCGTCAAAACTACCGCTCCATCAAGGGCCCTCGTTTCATGTAAATAGCATTCTCGAGCAATTCTTTGCTGTCCCCTGGCAACACCGATTCCACCAGGTGTTGGGAATTTCATAGCCTGATGATAGGTTGAGACAACCGCTTGGAGAGCGTTTTGGGTGGCTCTGCCAATTATCGCGTTGTACGCCCCTACAAACTTCACGACCAGAAATTCGACACTTTTCTCTATCTGACACGGCTTTTGTCCGAACTTCACGTTCAAGAAGACTCGAGCGAATGGGTAAGCTGAGGCTCCCGTTATTCCTTTGATAGGCCCCTCTATCGGCAGTAATCGCGCTTCCGATATTTCCATCTGTTTAAAGGCATCATAATACAATAGGTCGACCGAGCTACCTGTGTCAACCATTACGCGTTTGACCTCGTTACCATCCATGTTCAAAGTGACCACCAAGGCATCATCATGGGGGTGACTGACACCGTCCAGATCAGACTTGTCGAACGAGATCACCTCATCGTTCTGCTTCTTTTTCTTTGGTGATAGATCTCCTGCAATCTGCCTGGCGTACCGCTTTCTCCCTCTGACGGTAGACCCTCATGCTGCATTACTACCAGAAATCATATTGATGACTCTTACCGGCCGGTCTTCTTGTGGTCCGACATTTCGGTCGGCTGCTGAAACGAGCTGTTCTCTGGTGTCATGCCGGTTTGGATATCTACTCGGCCCTACTCCATCGGTCGAGTTATTTTGCCGCCTAGGTCTTTGCCAGTTATCAGGCTTTCGCCAATTATCATGTCTTCGCCAGTTATCAGGCCGAGTGTTCCTGCCCTCGTTATCATGCGCGACGTTCTGGCCGAACTTTAAAAATCTACCCATCCTTCCTCTTCGGATAAGGGCTTCGATTTCTTGCTTTAGATCCCAACATTCCTCCATATCATGACCGGTATCCTTATGGAAACGACAATATAAACCTGGGTCCCTTCTCGCAGGGGGAGTTTTCAACTTACCAGGTTCTCGAAGGGGTTCCCCTGTTGCTCTCGCGGCTGCCAGTACTTCGACATAGCGCCTGTTGAGCGGGGTGAAGGGTTCTCGTTGGTAATCCCTTCGATTGATCGGCCTCCTCCAGTTTGATGGATCCTTCTGTCGCTTGTGTGGCTCCGTCCTGCCACCTGGCCAGTGATCATCTGATCCACGTTTCGTGTTGTTCAATACTTCCTCTAGCTGAATATACTTGTCCGCTCGATGTCTGATCTCTTGAATGGACTTGGGCTGATCAAGGGCCAATGACTTCTTGAATTCGTCATCCCTCATGTTGCTCATAAGGGCGGCCAACATAGACGAGCAAGTGAGGTCGGGGACCTCAACGGCTTCATTGTTAAACTGAGCGATGAACTCCCGTAAGCTCTCAGACCTTCCCTGGGTCAGCTGCATCACTTCTAAGGCAGTTTTCTATGGCCGTTTGCTCGTAGCAAACTGGTTGAGGAAAAGCAGCTTGAAATCTTCAAAACAGGTGATACAACGGGGAGGTAGATTGGTAAACCATCTCTGGGCTCCTTCTTGAAAGGCAGTGCAGAAAGCCTTACACTGAATGGCATCAGGGATACAGTGCAGGTTCATCATCGATTGGAAGTGCTAAAGGTAATCAAGGGGGTCAGTTTTTTCGGTGTATTTTTCAGGCGTTGGTATCTTCGTTCCGACTGCAGGAAGGCTATCCAGGATTTTCGGGATGAACGGAGAGCTGTATTGTGTCGGTGGCCACTCCTGACGGGAATTCATTGCCATATGGATGCGGTCATCCATGATTTTCTCGAGGATTTCGGCAGAATGGCAATCTGCTAGTGTACCTGCCTGTCGCATGGGGGTTTGCTATTGTTCCATCTGAGAGTGCAAGATCTAACGGATCAACAGATCTGCCGCTTCTCCTATTTGTTTTTTGAGTGAGGGAGTTTTGTTGTGGTACGGTGGGGTTTGTGTTGAGGAGGGGTTGAACGTGCGGATGTGAATGGTTGCCAGCACTACCTTCCGGGGCAGCGCTTTGCACTTCCTGATCTTGGTCTTGAGGTTGTGGACGGTCATGAGAGGATTGTGTTTGGTTCGTTGGGTTTTCTGGGGGTGGTTCTTCCGCACTAGAGTTTTGGATGATAGGTGGAGGACAGATTTGGGGATCTGGCTGTGGCAGCGGAAAGGTAGTAGGAGTAGGAAATTGTAAACCCATGCGTTGTAAGGCAAGTACTGCGACAGCGGCTACATCAGGGTTTATTGCTGCAGCTTGACTATTTTGGGTGTTTCTTGACGTGGTGCCCTGACGTTCAGCCCCACGGTGAGTGCCAAATGGTTTAGTCTGATTTCGTAGAGGTTGAACGCCGTTGCTCGGATCCATGAGTCCTGTGGGCTATGACTGTAATGTACCTGCAAAAACACGAAAAGGCACACCGGAGATGAGTCTCCGGTCCGCCTCTCCGATGCTTAAGTTAGCTCTTGTAGTAGGGTGCGACTGTGAGTCCAGAGAGAGGAATCAAGTTTTTTTCTTTACCTCTTTTTTCCCTTAAGGTTACCTCCCCCTATGACACCTTATATAATGAAGGCTTACCAATGGGCTTACCAATGGGCCGAGCGCTGATCTGTGAATGGATTGGTCTTGGGCCCAGGATGGCCGACCCGACCATAAGCCCCCCAACTCCGCGAGCCTAATTGGAAAGAAGGCTCGAAGGAGTACATAAGTGGTGCGATTTGGTGACCGATCGATGAATGGCCCGTTAGCACGATGGTTCGCGACTGGCCTGAGATCTCGTTCGGGCACTTGGCCGAGCAATGGTCAAGATCGAGCGATTCAAGATCGGTTGGGTGGTCGTCTAGGTAGAATGCGGAGTTTAAGCATGACGTATGGCGCGCGTCGACCGACATAGTTTGAAATTTGAAATGGAGCACTCCATTTTGGAGGGTCTCGCGTGTCCCTTCAACTGCTGCACCGCCTTGGTTATTAAGCAAACCTAATGCCGACGGCTGGGATTTAGCCACGCGTCCCATGTTGATGGTGCGTCTGTTCGGTAGATCTAGACAGCTGTGGCGTCGTTCCAGGTATCGGACAGCCTTAATGCGCACGGCTCAGATCGTGCCACGCGTCCAATTGTGAGTGGGCAGAGCTTTACGATAAAGACTGGGAATTGACAGCTTGCCGTCACAACCATTGTCGTGCTTTTGCTTTTGTCTTTCTCTGTTGCATCGTTGCAGTTACCAGAGCATTTGCACTTTCACCGCCGTTCAAATACCAACCTCTATTAAACTAGGTATGTCCACTTTCCCTGCCGCGTAACTTTTGCATAATCATGTCGTTTGCTAGCATTAGGGATAAGTTCAGACGTAGGGAAGAAAACACTTCGTCTTCTCCTTCTGCCTCGTCGGTCTGCATCGCCTCGTCGGTCTGCATCGCCATTGTCGTCGGTTCGGTTGAAACAGCGGAGGCGACGGTGGTACTGGGGACGGAGGGGAGTGAAGCGTCGCACCCAGAGAGAGACGAAGACATTTCGACGATCGAAAGGAAGGACGGGCAGGTCGTTGAAAAGCCACCGCGTGAGCCATCGACCTTAACCCAAAAAGAATTGACCTGGGTGATCATCAGAAATGAGATCCCCTCGCCCTGGAACCCCAGGTTGGCTTGGAAGTACGAGCGGATCCATAGCAATATGGGGGGTTACTTTGCTGTCTCGGATAGTTTCTTCTCGATCGGTGGAATGAGGTTTCCCTATGCACCGATCATTGATGAGGTATGCCGCACCTACTCGTTAATGCCGAGTCAGATCCCTCCGAATGGTTGGAGGTTCATATATGGCCTTGCTTTGTTATGCCATCAATTCGAATGTCCTCCATCGATCGGCATCCTGCGGCATTTTTTAAGAATATGTCAAAGCTCAAGCGCAGGGGCTGGGATTCCCCACTTCCAGTACAGAGAAGCGCGGTACCGACCCGTTGGAATAGCATCGTCAATCAAAGCATGGAAGACGAAGTATTTTTTTGTGAAGCCCCCGGGATTTACCTGTGAGTCTAGACCGTGGAGATATCCCCTGACCGAGCAGTGGAATGACGCTTATACCGTATCCCTTTCTAGAGAGGAATGGGAAGTGGTTGGCCGCATTAAGGCGCTCGGTCGATATGAGTTCGACCGTCTCATAAGAGGGTACCGTGGAGGAGCATCGAGCGATGCGTTCTCAATTAATCCCCCTCCTAAAATTAACGGGCTAGGAGGAGAAGTTGTCTCTCCTGGTTGACTCCTTATAGTATACATGTCATATTATGTTCATGCATTTTAGCTTCAGCTTCTAATTTGTGTTAATTTTTGTGCAGCCATGGTGAAATTCACGAGTGCCGCCGCGTCCGCCAGCTTTCCGAAACCCACCGGTCAACGCCAAGGGCCTAGATTGGTTGCGAAGGTGAAGCAGAGGAAAGAGGGGGAGAGCAGTGAAGGCATCGTTCAGTCGACGGGGCCCGAACAGCTTACATAGTCAATGGTTCCGGTGCCCGAGCAGCCTACAGAGTTGATGGACTCGGTGTTCGAGCAGCCTACAGAGCCTACATCGTTGCAGGTTGCAACGGCGGGTGAGGACCGAGCGGCTGCAGAGGAAGAGGAAGAGCGACCTCTAAAAAGGAAGAAAACCGCTCAGAGTCTTGAGAGACCCTCCGGTCGTACGAATGAATTGCCCTGTCCGTTGGTGAAAGACAAGGGGAAAGAACGTGCGCCCCGGTCGGCTAAAGGGAAAGGGAAGAAATGAGCATCTGGCTCCGATAAATGGGTGTCCACGATTAGTTTAGATAAGACTGCATCAGTTAAGGACATCGAAGTGGCTCTTCATATTGCTGAGAAGACCGTCCTTCCGCAAGACGAAGAGTTCGTGGAATCTTTGGACGACTAGGAATTGACGACCAGGTTTGTACGTGGCTGCGCAAAGGATCTGATGTTCGCTTTCAGAACGCATCAACGGCTCATGCAGTTGAAAAACGCCAATGGGTCGGCGGATGCGTTGAGAGTCGAACTTTTAAAGGCGAACGAAGAGAAAAACTTGCTGAAGGGTCAGATTGCTTCGGTGGAGGAGGAGAAAAGCGTTTTGGAGGAAGAGAAGTGCATGCTCAAGGCTCAACTCCTTTCGGTGGAGGAGGAGAAGAGCCGAGTGGTCACATCTAGGGAAGAGACGGAAAGGGAATGTTGAGCGTTGCGGCTCAATAATGAGGGATTGAGGGAAGAAGTGCTTCGTGTTAGTGCGCGATTGAAGGTGGAGGAAGAGCTCCGCTTGAAAATCAGTGAGAAAGCGAAGAAGGAGGAGGAGCTCCATGTAAAATTCCACCAAGACTGTCATGAAGCGACGTTGGATAAGATGAAGGCTGAGAATAAATTGCTCGTGCTGCAAAGCTCTGTGAAAAAGCAGAGAATTGAGGCGATTAAACGATGGAGAGCACGATATCTCGTGGATGAGTGTAGGGAATATTCGTGCGACCTGGCTCTTTCTATTATGAGGAGTTACCACAGCGCTTTCGTTTCTGATGGACCTGATGATCTTTCATTCGAGGACTTTGCAGAGTCCGTGCTTCCCACGGAGTTCGGCCTTTCTCTCGAGAAGGTAAAAGAGATAGCTGAGAAGGAAGAACAAGTGCCATTGGATGAGATGCTGGATCTCGGCTCAGGTGAGGATGAGGCGCCGACCTCTGAGGCCACTCCTGCACCTTCTGTCCCTAAATAAAATGTACCGAACCTCAACGCTTATCTGGTCGAGCTTGTGACCAGAGCAATTATTTTGAATGCAAAGTGTATTTTCTACCTTTGTTTTTCTGTTTTAAGTCTTAGTGTCGTAATGTTTAACGAGGGATCGCGAGGACGAACTATACAACGGCCGAACGATACTGCGGCCGAGCGATCCCAACTAGTTTGCTTGGCACAGCCTGGTTCCAGGGATTTTGTCGTACCAAACTGGCTGAGCAATTTGTCGAGGCTGAGCGATCCAAGATGGGGCGGCCGAGCAGTTGTCGAGGCCTTTGGTGCCGAGATCTTATTCAACACCTGGCCGAGCAGTTGTCGAGGCCTTTGGTGCCAAGATCTTGTTCGGCACTTGGCCGAGCCGTTGTCGAGGCCTTTGGTGCCGAGATCTTGTTCGGCACCTGGCCGAGCAGTTGTCGAGGCATTTGGTGCCGAGATCTTATTCGGCACCTGGCCGAGCAGTTATCGAGGCCTTTGGTGTCGAGATCTTGTTCGGCACCTGGCCGAGCAGTTGTCGAGGCATTTGGTGCCGAGATCTTGTTCGACACCTGTCCGAGCAGTTGTCGAGGCATTTGGTGCCGAGATCTTGTTCAGCACCTGGCCGAGCAATTGTCGAGGCCTTTAGTGCCGAGATCTTGTTCGGCACCTGGCCGAGCAATCAGGAGAATGAGATTTTCTGCCATGAAGTTTGGAACCCTTTATTGATGATGCTGAGGGTGTGGGCCGTTAAAAAACCTGACTGGCAAAATCAGGAAAAAGGTACCCACGGGGTACATGCATAAACGTATGAGCAATAATGAAGTAAAAAACAAAGAAATAAATAAAGGCTTATCTATTGATAAAATGCCTTCAAATGTTGAGAATTCCAGGGCCTTGGTAGTATCTTCCCGTTTGTGTTGCGCAGGATGTAAGAGCCGTGTCCGGCCTATTTGATCACTTGAAAAGGTCCTTCCTATGTCTGACCGAGCTTTCCAGGATATTTCCCAGCCGCCTCGGCCTTTCTGAGGACATAACCACCGATCTGTATGTGGCTCGACTGTACTCTCCTGTTGTAGAATTTTGTCGCTTTTTGTCGGATGGCTTCCAATCGAGCGATCGCCCTGTCTTGGTCTTCAGCAAGAAGTACAAGTTCCATCCTGCGTGCTTCATTATTCCGTTCCTCTTGATAACTTGAAACTCTCTGGCTGTGAAGTACTACTTCTACCGGGACCAAAGCCTCTACCCCGAAGGTCATTCTAAATGGCGTTTCTCCTGTGGCTCCGTTTGGGGTTGTTCTGTATGCCCACAACACTTCGTCTATCTCTTCGACCCAAGCCTTACGTCCATCTAAGTGCTTCTTGAGTGCATTCATTATTTTCTTGTTGGTGTTTTCCGCTAGACCATTGCTTTGAGGGTGGGTGACAGGTTCTGCAAGTGCACAGATTTAGTTACAGTAATCAAGTGTCGATCTACAAGGACTAGGTCAAAGTACTAAATTTATACCTCCTAAATTTGCTAAGCAATCGATTGAGAAAATTATGTTATTAAGAGAGTTGCAATGTATGATAAACAAATTACGCTAATATTCTAGGAATTTATTCTGACGAAGAAATCATGTATTTCCTTATGAAATAATTCGCTGACCTAGTACTTTAACTAACAGATGTCAATCAATCCTTTTGAAGTAATCAACGTGTTGATTTCTATTTTTAAACCAATTTCTTAGATTAAAAACCGAAGTCAACAAAATTAACGCCTTTGAACTCCTAACGAAGAAATCTATTTCTAGATATGCATTCAGTTAGATCTAATCTAGTGTTTCAGATATTAAACGTCACTTTTCAGTACTTAATTTAACACCTTCCATAGTTAATTCAGAACCCTAGATTAGAAAGATCAGATCAATAATTGACAAAATAACTTTACTTAAATTTAATCAACATTGAAATAAGAAATAAAGTCATAAGGTTTAATACAAAATTCCTAAGTTAAAATAAACATCCTAGAATAAAGAAATTTAAAGATCCATAACTAAATCAATCTTAAAAACAAATTGAACAATTAATCTCAACATGAAAGATGAAAGAAGAAACAAAATAGAAAGAGGAGGAAAAAGGAACTTCAATTTTGTCTTGGATCTTGATCTCTCAATCTCCAATCCTCCTTGTCGATCTCCGATCTCCTCTTCTCCCTGTCGAAATCGTCTATCTCTCAGCCCTGAAAAACCGTCTCCTTTACTCTTCGATCTTCCCTCTCTTATAATTTCAAAACTGCTAAAATAACTGTCTTACATGGACCGTGTAATTGCACACGGTCTGACCGTGTAACAATCTGCTAAGTTGGATGCGTCTGCTTCACAATTACACGGCACGTGTAATGATACACGGTTTAACCGTGTTCTTCTCGGGACAATTATGTGCCATTTGCTTCATGTTACACGGTCAGTGTAAATTGACCCGATTTGACCGTGTAATTCTTCAAACCTGCGAAAATCAGCCAAAATCCACAGCAGTGCCAAATTCACCAAAGACCAAGGAAAATACTCAACAATTTATATAAAATCAACGAAAAAATAGAACCTGGAAATAACAAAAACAACAATATATCAGTGGGCCACTGAAGTCAACTGGAGCTTTATCTTTAGTCGGTGGCAGAACTCCCTGAACTTGTCATTGTCGAACTGCCGACCATTGTCCGTGATCAAAATCATGGGCATCCCGAAGTGACTTAGTATATTCTTTTTGATGAAACTTTCCATTTTCTGTTCAGTAATGGTGGCGACCGCTTCAGCCTCGACCCATTTGGTGAAGTACTCAACGGCCACTATCAAGAACTTCTTCTGCCCAGGGCCGAGAGGAAAAGGACCTAGTATATCCATTCCCCACTGAGCGAAGGGGATGGGGTGGTTCACAATTTTCAACGGCTCGGTCGGTCGATGAGACAAGTTACTATTCCTCTGGCAGGCCTCACATCGAGTAACCTTTGCTTTACAATCGATCTTCATAATCGACCAATAGTATCCTTGTATGATTAATCGATGGGCCAGCATCCCTCCTCCTAAGTGGTTCCCACACATTCCTTTATGAACTTCAGCCATTGCCTGTTCGGCCTCTCCTTCGTTCAAGCAGCGTAACAGCGGCCAATCATAAGAACGCTTGTACAGGATGTCGTTGACAATAGTATACTCAGCAGCCTTCACCCTTAGTTTCTTGGCCTCCAAGGATTCCACCGGCTGTGTTCCATGAAGCAGGTATTGTCTGATTCGTTCCATCCAATTTGATCGGTTGGCATTGATTGCGAGGACGTCAAAGGTTTTCTGAATACTGGGCCGATCTATCCGTTTGACCAGAACGTTATTTTTTGCATTTGGATCGGACGCCATCTTGGAAAGCGCGTCTGCCTGGGTGTTTTGCAATCTGTCTATCCGATGGACCGAGTATCCCTTAACATTTTCAACTCTTGTTTTACTACTTCCAAGTACTTGATCATATTATCCCCTCTCGCCTCATACTGTCCAGTAACGTGACCGATCACTATCTGGCTATCACTGTATATCTTCAAACATTTCACCCCATCTCTCGTGCCAACTGTAGACCGGCTATTAATGCTTCGTACTCAGCCTCATTATTGGATGCTTTAAACTCTAATCGGAGAGTGTACTCCACCTTTTATCCCTGGTAGGGGCTGATCAAAATCACTCCTGCTCCACATCCATCAACGTTGGAGGAACCATCAATAAATAAACTCCAAGTAGGGCGTTGTTCGTCCTGCGAGACAGGTTGATTCATTTCTACAACGAAATCAGCCAATACTTGAGCTTTAATCGTTGTTCGTGGTTTATAGTGGATGTCAAATTCGCCCAGTTCTACCGCCCATTTAATTAACCGCCCAGAGGTCTCAGGCTTTTGAATGCATTGCCTGAGAGGTTGATCGGTCCACACTTCAATTGTGTAGCTCTGAAAGTAGGGTCTAAGTTTCCGTGCTGCGGTTATCAATGATAGGGCTAGCTTCTCAATGGGTGTGTACCGTGTTTCTGGTCCGCTTAATACTTTACTGACATAATAGATCGGGAACTGTTCATTACCGATCGCTCGGACTATAACTGCACTGATCGCCCCTTCTGTAATAGCTAAGTAAACGATCAACTGCTCTCCCTCGGCGGGGCTCTGCAAAATTAGCGGGCTAGTTAGATAGTGCTTTAACTGCTGAAATGCTCTCTCGCATTCATCTAGCCATTGGAAGTAGGTCATGTTCGCTTTTCTCAAGATTTTGAAGAAGGGGAGGCACTTATCACCCAGTCTAGAAACGAATTGGCTCAGAGAAACTATCCAACCAGTCAGTATTTGAACATCTTTGAGGCATCGCGGTGAAGGCATTTGCAGGATGGTTTCGATCTTTTCTAGATTTGCTTTGATACCTCTTTGAGTAATCATAAACCCCAAGAATTTTCCAGAAGCTACACCAAAGACGCATTTTTCTGGGTTTAGCTTCATCTGGAATTGATTGAGGGTCGAGAAGACGTCTTTCAGATTTTCTACATGCTTGGCAGCAGTCTTACTTTTGACTACCATGTCATCCACATAGGCCTCTACCATCCGTCCGAGCTGTTTCTTGAAGACTTCCGTAATGAGGCGCTGATAAGTAGCCCCCGCATTTTTCAAACCAAACGGCATTACCTGGTAACAGTACGTACCTTGGTCAGTTATAAAGGCTGTCTTTTCTTCGTCTTCAAGACTCATTTGTATTTGATGATATCCGGAGAAGGCATTCAAGAAACTAAGGAGCTCATGCCCGGATGTGGAATCGACCAGCTGATCAATTTTGGGTAGGGGGAAGCTATCTTTCGGGCATGCTTTGTTCAAGTCAGTGAAATCAATGCACATTCTCCATTTACCGTTCTTCTTCTTCACTAGTACCACATTGGCCAACCATTCAAGATACTGGACCTCCCTAATGAACCCGGCATCAAGTAATTGCTCTACTTCTTGTTCGATCACCTCCTGCCTTTCCCTACCTTGCTAACGCTTCTTTTTTCTGACCGGTTTACAGTCATCCCGAAGGCCTAGAGAGTGGGAAGTCACTGCTCGAGAAATTCCAGGCATGTCGCTCGGTATCCAGGCAAAGACCGAGCGATTATCTATCAAGCAATCT
>JAOSBP010009789.1:0-11096 GCA_027563825.1 Erythroxylum mucronatum | reverse complement strand
CACCCCGGTAGCGGTCGCGGGCCTCTTGAGGTGCGCGGGAAACCCACCCGGTACGCAAAGTTCGGGTCGCTACAGTTCCGAATAGTTGGGCCTCCGGTACCGGGGTCCCGCACCGTGCGACTGGGCTCCGGGATCGGGTCCCAACAAAAGACCCAAGAGAGCTTTCTCGTGCTAATAGCCTGCCAGAAATCGGTGTTTTTAAGATGATATTCTGGATCCATTTGATCCAAAATGCCTATTGATCTGTATAGAGCCTCCAGGTTCGTTTGCACATTAGAATCTTTTGCATAGCGGTGATAGAGATAATCCTGATTCCTCTAAACTTCTTTGGGATAGTAACCTCAATCCATTTGATCTTTGCTTTTTTAGCATTCTCTATTCTGCCTGATCATAGGAATGCTTTCATAATTCTGTTGATCTCTTGCGTAACCATTTATAGCAGTGCAATATGGGCAGTCTAATGCACATGTAAGCTGCTTAAGACTGAAATGATAAGAGTAAGTCTAACAGTATAAGATAGAAATCAATTTTTCCAAACATTGATTCTAGATTTAATCCTTTCTATGAGAGGCAAGCAATTATAATAGTTTGACTTGTAAGATGTGATTGGTACACCTACGTAGCAAAAAGGTGTTGAATGCACTTTTCAGCCAGCTACTCTTCTTACTTCATTAATATTCCTAACATCAGCAAATATGTAGAGGCTACTCTTCTCGGAGTTGAGTTTCATACTTGACCATTTACCAAATATGTCTAGAACATTTATTAAGGTATTGATAGAGTAAGGATCAATGCCATACAAAATCATGAGATCATCCGTGAACATTAGATGAGTCATGTTGATTACAGTGCACTTATAATGAAATTGAAATTGCGGATTGCATGAGATAAGCGTATTCATTAGTCTTGACAGGCCTTCCATTACAAGAGTGAACAAATAAGGATATGACGGATCCCTCTGTCGAATCCCCTTATCATATTTAAATGGCTTAGTTGGGATGCCATTCACAAGCACACTCAAAGAGGGGGTTTGAATACAATTCATTATCCAATCATCAAAACGATGAGGTGAATGCAAAGCTTCAAGGCATATATGAATAAACCTCCAACTAACCGTATCAAATACTTTGAAGAAATCAATTTTGAGTAGACAACTTTTGAGTTTTTTTACCTATGTTATAGTCCTTCAACAATTCTTGTATAAGAAGAATATTATCTGTAACACCCCATACTAGGGGTTAGAATATTAAGGAAATTTAGAACATTTTATGCTTTGCATATTTGAATATTTGTTTATTTGTGCATAAGCATTTTGGACACATACAATTGTTGTGCATGCATTTGTGACATTTTTCGGGTATAATTGAGTTAGTAAATGTGATTAAAATGTGTTTTGGTAATTGTGATATTATTTTGGAATCTTTTGGTGAATTTTGAAAAAATATTGATTTTTGTGGACCAATCTTAGTGTGACACGTGGGAATAATACATGTGCGACCAATGGCAAATTGATATTATGACAAATGGTGAATCTGTGGAGACATATGGCACACGTGAACAGTGACACATGAATGACATGCAAAGCATACATGAATATGATGTTTTGAGTTAGGAATGTTCACTATAGTGTTCTTCACTGGGAAGAAACTCTCACCAAATAACAAATTGTTGTGTTCTCTGTGTTTTTAGATTCACTCTCATTGCTGGAATTATAGCTGAATCATGTAAGTAGTTCTGATGATGTTTGTTTTACAGTGTAGAAATAAACATGCATGCATGGATTTGTGAATTATAGTTTCGATAATGAATAAATTGGATGATTGATTTGAGAAGTAGGAATTGTTTAACACTATCTTGGATGGATGTTGGATTGGAGTAATTTTCGAATTTTGATCTGTGGTGGATGATTTTTGAACTGGATTAGGAATTAAATGAAGTACAAGAGTAGATAAAAATGAAAGAATACTCATTGGATGAAAATCTGAGAATTAGAAAGTTTACAGTAGAAAGAGAGGGAGAAGTGGAATTTTGGATTTGTGATCTTTGAAGTGGATGATTATTTCTGAATTGTTTTGAGGTTATGGTAAGTATTGAAATGCTGAATAGATGATTTTAGAAGTGAATACGTTTAGAAATGAAAGAGTTTTGGAAGGAAATGGAGAAAAGAATCAGTGAAGAAGGTGAAGAGAAAAGCGCATGAAGGAAACCAGAAAAGCATCGTCGAGCTTTTACACGACAATGACATTTGGAAATAAATTTCAAAAGTCACGATCATACAAAAGCATGACCACGACTTCGGGGATTTGGCAAAAGTTACAGTCATGCAACTTTCATGAGTTAAGGTGAAACTCACAATTGTGCATCATCTAACTTTTCTGAAGGGATTTTTGTTGAACATTCTTCAATCTTTTTACTATAACTTCTTTACCCGATGATTAAATGACTTGATTCTTAAACCAATAGATTTATAAGACATTTATCTTCATCACCACCAAAAATTAGAATTTTCTGAATTGAATTGATTAAGGAATTTGAGATGAAAGTGTGACTGTACAGAAGTATGATAACTGGGATGTTTTTACTGAACATACTTCGGTAATTTACTTATATCTGGATTTGTGGACTTCCAAATGGAGTGGTTCTTGTTTTGAATTAAACTAGAGTCATAAAACTACAAATTTTCTGAAGTTATGGAATTATAATTCTGCTTATAAGAATTTCAGAATCTAATTGGAATTTGAGATAAGAATTCTGTTGAAACTTAAGAACAGTCTGAAATATTTTGAGTATAACTTTCAGTATACTAAACCAAATTGGATGAACTTAGTATCATTGGAAACCTAAGACAAAGAAGAAAAACTTTCTAGAAGGAAGTATTACCTAATTACCTCACCTTCCTAATAAGAATAATTGAACAAAGTGAACCCGAAAGTTGGTTGCTAAATAAATTTGGATTGAGCAACTGAGTATGGTTTCACATGATTGACAATGTGACAAGATTAAGGATAAGAAGCTTAAGAATTTGTCATGAACATGCATCATACATATTCAGTATAAATGAATGTGCATAATTGAATTTATAATTGTGCACAATAATGATATGTGTTTGTATTAAATGTTTTAGAGGAACCTGTCGAGCGACCGATTCTAGATATTGCCAGGACGTCGAGGCAATAAAGCAACAGGGAGATTTTGTAAGTAATTTAGATGGTAATTTTTGTAAGTAATTTAGATATTCAAATTTGATAGTTTTTCTTTGACTGCTCTGTTTGCTTCTGCTTTTGATTCATTGAATGATTTGCAAAGCTGTTTGATTGTAATGTTAATTGGATATTAGGTATTCTGTTTTTTTTAATATGATAAGTCCTAGTTGTGGGTAAATAGGCATGCCTAGAAAGGCCTGCAACTGCTTTTATGACAATTTAGTGTCTTCTGTTATTGACTCTTTGGTGTCTTCTGATATTGACACTTAGGTGTCGAGATTTTGGTCTCTTCTGTGACACTTCGGTGTCGAGAAT
Source organism: Erythroxylum mucronatum (assembly GCA_027563825.1). Taxonomy (NCBI): domain Eukaryota; kingdom Viridiplantae; phylum Streptophyta; class Magnoliopsida; order Malpighiales; family Erythroxylaceae; genus Erythroxylum; species Erythroxylum mucronatum. Next base: position 7,578 of record JAOSBP010009789.1, on the reverse strand, counting down.
TCAGTCTCTTTTGTATAAGTGTTGTTACCCACTTCTGTAAATAGATTTAGCAGTCTTATGATTTTATACTCTGATATTAGTTTGATTTTGGCATAATCTAAATTGTATTCTATTTCTGAAGGGTTTATACCCTCTTGTGTTGAACAATTCTATTATTTATAAAGCTCTATTTTGTTCTGAATTTTTGTATCTATTATTGACTTATAGTTTAGTTATTACTCACTAAGCTATATGCTTAGCACGGTAGATTTGCCCTGTGCAGGTTCTGAAAGAGGGACGTAGGAATTGGGATAAGACAACTGCGATGGTAAAAGGAGTTTGATTTTTGTTTTGTTCATATGTATTTTGAGATTGTTTTTAGAATTGTATCTGATGTCTATAACGCCTGAATTTTTATTTTGATGGGTTGTAATAACCTTAATTCAGGTTGCTTTCCGAAATTATGATATGCGATGTATATTTGTTGAGATTCTGGTAATACATGTATAAAGTATTCCGTATGCTTTAAAATGTTTATTTTTTAATGTTATGCTTCCGCGAAATGTTTCGCACTCGGTTTGTTATGTTATGTTTGTGTGGCGCTCGTAATATCCTCCCAGGGGTATTAGGTCGTCACATTATCTCCAATGTTTATGTGAAGAATGAAAGTCCCTTATGCATAATTAATGATTCCTAAAATAGCCACCTTGAGCTTCTCTACTAGAAGTTTGGAGATTACTTTATGGATTGTGTTATGGCAAGATATAGGTTTGAAGTCATTCATCCTCCAAGGTGTTTGCTTTTTAGGTACCAAGCAAATGTAAATATGTTAAGCATTTCGGAGGAAGTAAAGAATCCCATTACTACTTCAATGAAGAGCTTGCCCATGATGTCCCATTATTTCTGAAAAAAAAGAGTGCAGTAAACCCATATGGCCCAAGTGATTTCGAAGAATGGAGGCTAAACAGGACCTTCTTGATATTTTGATCAGAGAATGGAGAAACCATATATTCCTTGATATCTTGGCTAATCATACAACCAAAGAGCCTTTGAGCATTTGGACTTGGCTCAATTGTATCAACATTGCTCGTAAGCTACATAAAGTAGTTTATGGCATGTTCCTGCAAGCTATTTAGAGCAGTATATTGAGTTGAAAACCGAAGGTGTTAATTGTTTTGCAAACTTTTCAACTTTTCGTAAATTTCTCTAGCATAAACAAAAATAAAAGCAATCAAAACGAAATAATAAAAACACTAAAAATTTGGTAACGCAGTTCGGTATACCTTGCCTACGTCTACAGGGCCTTTACCTATCTTAATACTTTTGCCGAAGTACAATAGATTTATCCAAGGCTTTACTGGGCTAATACCACTCAACCCTTGACACTATCTCTCAACCTCACTTCTTGTGAAAGAATTTCACACCCAATAATACCACCAACTTGTGTTAATCTCATCAGAGGAGTTTTCTAACTACTGTCACTCAAACAACAATTAATAAAAAATAACTCAATTACTTAGTCAGCTAAGAACTGAACAACAATATACTTGAGATAAAAGAAAGACTTCCTTATGGTTTCAGCTTCTCGAAATAATCCTTCAATTGAAACGATCCATCCGAACTTCAACAGCTTCAATTAAACCATATGGAAGTATAGACAATAGATGAAGACCCATGGTGTTTTGCTCACGCAAATAACTCACAACCCCAGATGAAGACGTCTAGAAAAAGTAACACGCTAACCCACTTCACCGTGACTCTCTTCACCGTAGCATATATCTTTCAGCTCTCACACCACCACAGTCTTCTTTTTCTTAAAAATTAATGCCCACACATAAGAGATTAACTTTAGTTGTATGTTTTTCTCCCTTTGCAAATCACGCACGCACCAATGCAGTAGTTTCACCACCTGTAGGATTCACTTCAGTAATGTTAGAAACATGTACGACACCAACACCTCCAAGCAAGAAGAGTCCAACGTAAAATCTATCCCACACACGACTTCGTTGCCACATTCGCACATCAACTTCGTTGCCACACACTAATCTCTTTGATAGACTTTTATTGTGATTAGGAGATGTGCACAATCAACTTGTCCCACACAATACACGTATATATGTTCAGCTATTAACCCCACCATATAAGATTGTTGCAGTGTTTGTTTTTCTAACAGTTAATACACCACCCTACTCTTATATCTTTTTTACTTCAATAAGAGATTCACTTCGGTTATTTCTAGGAGACGTGAGGTAAGAAGAATTCTATTTCAGCCGTGCAACAAAATAACGTCCAAGCTCCTTTATTTTCTTTTATCCATAAAATCCACAAATTCAGCAGTAATATAATTCCAATATAAACATAATAATAAACTCTAATGTAGTGTAGGATTCTTTCACAACTACAATCTCTTATTTTTAACCCCACTACAATGTATATCTTATATGTCCAATTAAGATGTCAAAACTAAATAAAAGATATATATATATATATATATATATATATATATATAATATCCTAACAAGTCCCATTACTATCTTGAAGTGCAGATATTTTGTTAGCATTCCTCCGAGCAAGTAAGGACGAGTTGAAGAATTTTGTAACCAATGAATCTGAGCCTTTTGTTTGAGAATGGACCTATGCAGATTGAGGGCGTTCTGGTACTCTTGTAGCCTTTTTACCTCTATCTACCTATATTATGTGTTATATTTTGATTCATAGCAGTTTTTCTATGCTTGAATCGATTGCTCCTTAAAAGTGTTTAAGTTCTGGTTTCTCCCATGTATAAAACTTTTAAGGGCGACTTTTACCAGTCTTAATTTTTGCATCATCTGGTAGGATTTAAAACCTTCGATCTTATGATTCCAACATCTGTTGACTATTTCAAGGAATCCATCCATCTATACAATACCATTGAAGAACTGAAGTGGAACTTCTACTATGCTCCTTCAATAAATCTTTATACCAGAATATAAGCATGATCTGATCACAGATTTTCTCCAAAGTGCACAAAGGACTTAGGAAATTAGGTCAACAAAATTGAGTTAACAAGTGAACGATCAAATTTCTTCCTTATTAGAAGACTACGTTGCTGATTATTAGACCAAGTAAGTAATCTACCTGTGGCATTTAAATCAACCAAGTCCATACTCGATAAGAAGTTAGTAAGTTCTTTATTAGTCCTACATTGAACCTTCTTCCTCCTTTTACCTCGGATGAGTTTAATGAGCAATTGAAATCTCCAACAATAATGTAGTAGAATGTGCGCAGAAGTTTGATGAATGTATGTATACATTGATGTTCTGTTTTTGTGTTTGTGATCAGCCATAGTTTATGATTTGTTTATGAATGATATTGAGCTGAAATTGAGGTGAGAATGAAGAGGAAATGATGTAAAGTTGATGATCTATACATAAGATGGTTTGAATGTAACATATAGGAGTTAAAAATCTGGAAAAGTGAAAGAAGAATTGCTAGAGGATATTAGCTGTAGTGTTTTCACGGAACATGCATATGTATTTTAGCCATATCTTGATCTGTACATATCCAAATGGGAAGATTTTAATTTTAAATTAAACTAGAGACAAATGGCCATATTTTTTGTGAGGAATCGAATTTGAATTTTATCTTTATGAGTTTCAAAAATTGGCTTAAAGCTGAGTATTGTGTACTGTCACGGTTTGAAAACAGTCTATAGTAGTTTGGGTATAACTTGAAGAATACTAAACCAAACTGCGTGATCTTGATTTCATTAGAAACTTAAAACATATAGGAACATTTGTTTAAAGAATGTATTGCCTAAATACCTCATTTTATTTGTCAAAATGGCCATGAAAAATTGACTCAAAAATCTATTTTGAGAAAAGTTGGAATGATGCTTGAATAAGGGATCATCAGGTAGTTGCACGATCGTGGCAGAGAGGGATCATTTGGTAGTTGCACAATCATGCATAAGCACGATCGTGCACTACTGTCTTTTTACTTATCTTGGTTTTTTGGACTTATTTGAGGTTTGAAATGAACCTAGATGGTTGCTTAAGTAAGTGGTTAAGTGACTAATGAGTTTAGGATGTCGTTTGACATTAGGATTGAAGAATGGATTGAATTGATATGAATGTATCTCAATTTGGAAGTTATGAGTTGTTAATTATATAAAAGTGTTCTTACGAAAACATGAATTAGGTATGAATGAATGAGAATTAGGAAATTGTGTGGATGTATAATGCTAGGAAAGGATTGGTAAATGTATGATTGATGAATAGATGATTAATAAATTGAGGATAATCAAGTTTCACAAGATATGGTATACTGATGATCATAAGATGTGAATTAAGGAAATATACCCAGGATTGTCATTGAGCATGCATTATACATATCACATATACATATGTATATAATTGAGTATTCATTGAAATGTACAAATTAGTAAAGTGTAAATATGTATGTATTGCATGACATAGAAGAGCAATTAGAGTGACAACATCCAGACATTGCTGGGACGTCGAGACAATAACTATCTGGAGCATACTGTGAGTAACCTAAATGGCCTCACATTGATTTATTGTTTTGTTTAAATTCTGAATTGGATTATTATGTGATGTGAATGTGTTGATTTCAGACATTAAATGTCTGAGGTGTTTGATGTAGCAATGATAAATTGGAACTGCTCATTGTATATGAATTTGGCATAATATGTGATACTCAACTTAATTGTTGAATGCCAGACTAAGGTCCGATGGTGAAAGTGAATGTGAAAAAAGAAAATTGAGTACAAGTGAATGATTGAATTCATATGTTGCATTTCAATACATGAATGCATGATAATATAAAGGTAGTTGTGACTGGAGTTTCCAGTGAAAAAGAGCTTAAAGCTTAAAATATCATAAGAGCCTCTAGCTCAATATATAGAATGAGCCATGTATCTCCAACGGATAAGGGACAATTATTAATGAGCCTGGTATCCACAATAGATACTGGACAATGAAAAAGATACTTGGTCACAACAAAGTAATAAATAAAAGTGGGTCTCATAAACATTGCACATACATTTTAAAATGCATTATATGAATGGTTGAATTGAATTGTATGAACCATTATGAATGAAAAAAGTGAATAAGTAAACAAAGTGTTATATGGTGCTTTTTGATAATTGGTGAAAGATATGCATTATATGATGACATGAATTGTTTGTGAACTTGAAACATGAACTGTATGTGTTATGTGTTATGATTGAGCCATCAATGATGGGTAGCTTACTGAGTTCGCGAAACTCATCAAAATTGTAACGTTGACTTTACAGGTGTGAGAGAGTGGACTTAGCTTCTAAGACAACTTAGAAGGGATCTAGTACTGTTTTGGATAGAAGAAATGACTCAAAGGTCGGTCATTTGAGACTGAAGAATTTAGATAGAATTTTGTATAGTTCTTCATTTATGTAGCATGTAGCATACCTTTGTAATAGAGCTGTAGACTCTGATAGCTCTTCGATATTATTTATAAGGACGAAGTATGTAATGCTACAATGTATATTCGGTTTTATGAAATGAAAATAAGGAATTGGGTTTTTAAATATTGTGATATTTATGTTTTAATTATGATACCATGAGAAGTGAAGTGATTGCTCTAACATGCCACCCTTATGGGGTACGTACTTTAGTATTCCTCTAGAATTTTAGGTATGTGTCCTATGAGAGTGGGATGCTACAGATGACACCTAAGAGATTATGGAATGTTTCAAGGGAGTTAAGCAAGGAATTGTATGAGTCATAGTCAACTTTGTAAAACATAATGATATAATCTACAATTGTGAGACTGAAAAGTTGTGGTTTCCTACATTTATGGTGATGCTGGATTTTTTGGGCATTGTTGATATTCTTTTTAGTAACTCATAAGAGTGCTTCCATGTAAGGGTTGAAAAGGTAACATGAAAAAGGGTCCCTTTGTCTTAAGCCCTTTGGTCCCCTGATTGGTGTTTAGGTACTCCATTAATAAGGATATTAAAGGACGTTATGGTAACACATTTGGTGAATCCACAATATAAACATAAAAGGGAAACCAAAAAAATTTTATGCCTTGAATAGAAATTCCCATTCAATTGAGACAAAGATCTTACTAAAGTCTATTTTTAAGGCACAACTCTTTATATTAAGTTCTCTATGGTAGTTGATAAATAGATAATGGGCTAATAATATGTTTTCTTAAATGCTTCTTCTTTAAATGAATGTTTCTTGAAATTAATTGATAACGAAATGCAATACGGCTATAAGTATAAAGAAATCATTTAAGAGATTATTTTTTATATAACATTGTAAAATTTATTCTATAGTCTTGTGGCCTCTAGGGGTTTTGAGCTTTAGGGACATAAAAAAAGCAAGTTTTGTTAAAATCCTTAAGTTGCTTACCTAAGGAGAAGAATTCAAATACTACCTTAATGACCATTTCCCTTACTAAATTTGTAACATACCACTCTTGTAGGACATATATCTGACATTCTAGAGAATATCCGAGCACATATCCCACAAGAATGGCATGTTAGAACAATCACATAATCATATTCAAGGCATTATACATACAATATTCATAAAATCATTATTCCCATTTCATTCGCAAACATAATTTACATTGTAGCATTACATCTCATAATCCACATTTCTACATCACAAAATAGTTGAGAGTTTGTTGTCCTATTTAAAATATCTAACATGAAATGGGATGCTAATAGAAAATTTCTAACTATACTCCTCGAACATCAGCTGACCAGAACTTGGAGTCATTCTTGATTCCAAAATGGACAATACTAGACTACTACTAGATTGCCTTAGAAGCTAGGTCTCCCCAGTACTTGAAAATTAATGTTGCAATTTTGATGAGTTTGCAAACTCAGTGACTGAACCATCATCGACGTGTTCACTCATGTCAAAACACAAATATCGGGAGTATAAAACCAATTTCATGAATATGTTGCATTATTCAGAATCAATTCTCATTCATCACATCACTCAGTTTGTATACTAAATCACAATATACATATCATATTTTACAATCATATTAGGCTTACAAGCATTTCATCAAGTCATCTCAGAATAATCCAATCACTTATCTTAATCATTCATATCATCAACATATACACAGGTATTTCATATCACTATTCAACACAAATCAATGGTTCTTTCCAATCATTCTCAGGATACATGTAAGGATATGTATATCTAAATGCACATGAGACTCCACTTCCATTTTTATTTTTTGTTGTTGACCGAGCTCCCATTTAACTGTCCCATATCTGTTGCAGATATCGGGTTTATTTCAGATACTGTCTCATACCTATTATGAATATCAGGCTTGTTAGCCCCGAATTTTTTTTAATAAAATTGAGCATGATTAGATTGATTATAAAGCCTTAAGGGAGTAAATTAAGTTGGCATTAATTAACATATGATAGCATTAAAAAGTTTGGTGGTATGAGTTAATGAAATTAAATGTGTTAGAAGTGGTAGTTGGGCCTTAATGAGATATAAAGAGAAGGGGAAATGAATTGGGCTTAAGTTGAATAGAAGAGGATTTAGCATTTAAAAGATAAATGGGCTTTGGGCTTTGTGGGCT
>JAOSBP010009768.1:0-11096 GCA_027563825.1 Erythroxylum mucronatum | reverse complement strand
TCCTAATCTTCATTGTCATTGCAAGCTCCTCCACTAATTTCAATGCAGCAGGCTGCCCAAGACAACTCATCTCAACATGAAGTACTTCAGCTGGAAGCAAAGAAGTTACATACAGTTGTTGTGGGTTTCTTTTTGGACAAACAACCAGCTTTCCCTGTGGTCCAAACATGGAAGAGATTTGGTTTGGTGAATACTTTAATTAGTGAAGATGAGTACTATGTATTCAAATTTTGTTATGAGGAAATGGCACAGAAGGTGACCAACTCATGCCCCTAGTATGTGTATGGTACACCTATGATAGTTACGAGATGGAGATCGGGGGCTTCTCTTGAAAGAAACAAACTGGTTACTCTACCAATATGGGCTAATTTGTATAAAGTACCATTGGAGTATTGATCAGCTACAGGATTGACCTATATAGCCAGTGTCATTGATAGACCTATGAGTTTAGATGAGAATATTGTTGTGGTGAGGAGGATAGGTTTTACCAGAGTTTGTTTGGAGGTTGGACTGGAAAAGGAGCTACATGAGGTGGTAAAAATTATGAGAAATGAAAAGAGTAGCACACTGGTGGAGGATGAAATTAGGGTGACTTACCCTTGGAAGCTAATCAAGAAAGGGACAGTGAATGTATGGAAACCTAAGAATGAGGTGGGAGATAAATCTATAGAGATAAAAAGCCAACTTAGATTCAAGTAATGAAATACATACTGAAGGAAAATCTACGTAAGGAAATGACGAGAATCACAATGAATCTAATAATCAAGAAAGCAACAGTCAGGTAACGAAGAAGGAGAAGGAAGGAAGAGAAGAACAAAGAAAGTAAATAGGTGTTGAAGAGGAAAGATCTGAAGGAACTCATAAGATTATCTATAGTGAGGCTAGTGGAATTAAAGGCCTCCTAGGTGACAAGGGGAATGTGGCCAGCTCTTTCATGGAAACTGCAGATGGGTTGAAAGAAAAGAGGAAGAAACAGTGAATATTGTAGAGGACAAGGAGAATAAGATAGAAGAAGGAAGTAACTCGACTACTTCTGGCATTAGCAAATCAAGTAAGAAGTTAAAGAGAAAAAAAGTTGGTGCCATAATGGTAGGACGAATTTGTTAGTATGAAATGTGAGAGGTCTTAATTCTCCTAATAGGAATCTTTAAGGGACTATGTCTCCCTTTATAGATCTTATTTTGTGGGCCTCATTGAGACTAAAATAAAGTAGGAGATGAATAGACTTTATTTTTAGTGAATAATTTTACTATAATCAGAAATGACTTGCCCACACTAATGGCACAATTGTGGCAGCCTTTGATCTTAAGTTTATTACTTTGGTGAGCAAGACACCCTCATACCAATACATCCATTATGATCCTACTCTGAACATATCTTAAAAATATATTAGCATCACAGTGATATATAAAGCTAATCGGGAGTTTCAAAGATGTAGGCTATGGTCAAACTTGGAGAAAATCATCACAACTTGGGAGTTTTAGACCTAAAGTTCATTAGGTCACAATTCACTTAGAGCAATAAACAATCAAGGGAAGGATTCCTATAGAAGAAACTGGACAGAGCCTTGGTTAACGGAGCATGGTTAAAGCAACTATTAGAGCTATACAACTTTTAATAATCCGCTCTTCTGTCATCACTCTTCTATTGGAATACACCTATGAATAGAGTTATGTGGAAGAAAGGCACCATTTATATTTTTCAATTCCTTACTCAATCACCCAAAATTTATTGTGGTAATAAGACAAGGAATTCAGAAGGAAGTTACTAGTACCTTATCAATTCAATGTATGAGAAAATTGCAGTTTATTAAAGAAAGGCTTAAAGGACTATCAAGGAACATATCTGACTCTATGAAGATGGATACGAATGAAGCTATGGCGGTTCTTAAAAAGTTTCAGGAAGATCTAGAAGTTTATCCAACTAACCCCATCAAGAAGGAAAGAGAGCAAGCTGAGTTGGAGAAATATATGGAAGCAATTGGTGTATACAATTATCAGTTGAGATAAACGGCAAGAGTTCTTTAACTACAAGAGGGAGACAAATGCTCCAAATATTTTTTTAGTAAAATCCATAACAGAAGGAATCAAAACAGGATTGTTGTAATTAAAGATAATGATGGCAATAACATAAAATATACAAATGTGATCAAAGAGAAAGTAATGGAATATTTTGGGGGCATTCAAAGCTTGACATAGAAGGTAGATACTTTTCTAACAAAGCTAATAAGCTCAATTAAAGATTATGTTAAGATGCACCAACATCAAGCTTTGATTAGGGATGTTACAATTGAATAGATTAAGGAGACAATATTTTCTGTTGACCCAGACAAATCCCTAAGACCAATTGGATTTAATGATAGATTTTTTCAAGCTATATGGGAGACACTGGGCAAGTAATAATCAATGTAGTTAAGGAATTCTTTAGGGAGGGAAAAATGCTCAAGGAAATGAACAAAACCTATTTGTGCCTTGTCCCTAAGAAAAAATTCATAAATCCAGGGCAAGGTGCATTAATCAGTTGAGGGTGCATAATGACAACATATTGCTAGCACATGAGATTTTTAAAGTTTACAATAATAACAAATCTAACAAAGGATGTGCCATGAAGATTGATTCCGTAAAGTGTATGATATGGTAAGCTGGAGTTTTGTAGTTGATAAACTAACCTATATGGGGTACCTAAGAAAATTTGTTGAATGGATAAAAGAATGGATAACCTTGATTTTTTTTTTTACCTATGTTGATAAATGGAGAACCAATTAAGATTTTTAGGAGAGGAAAAGGGCTCAGAGAAGGTGATCCTATTTCACCTTATTTATTTACTATTGGGATGGAGATTCTACACAGAATCTTATTGCTCAATATCTAAAAAGCGGGGTTTAAGTTCCATCATAAATGTGACAAATTAAGAATATCACAATTGTCCTATGTAGATGACATGTTGCTATTTTGTATAGCTTTCCCTAAATTTATCAAAGTGCTGATACAATCTGAAGAGGACTTCAAAAGAATCTCAATTCTATGTTTTAACTCCAACAAAAGTGGCTGTTTTTGTTGGATCCCGTTTCCGGAATCCAACCTCTTAAAAAAATACCATCATACTTTAGCGTGAAGGGAAGACTTAGAAGTTGAAACTTTAGAAGAAAGATCCTTCAGAAGCAAAGTGGGGTGGCGGCGCGACGTCTGTGATTACGCCGCGGCGAGCACACGCGAGGATTACGTCGCAACGAACGATTTAACTTTCGTCGCGACGTACCTGCAATCGCTTTGTCGCTGCGGCGACCAAATTGGTCTCGCCGCAACAAACACACTTGACCTCAACATAATGCAAATTCAAACTCTTTTCAACTACTCAACCCCAACAACCATCATCAATTCAAATCCAAAACAATCATATCAAATTGATAATTTCCTCAAGTATATCGAATTTCAATTCAACCTTATCCATATGCAAGACTATATTTTCGCTCAAATCATCCATGCATAATTCAAAATTCCTTAACCTCAAAAGAATAGAGTTTTACAAGCTCTTAAGGCATTCCAAGCCATAATTACAACAATAATCCACAATCTAAAAAATACATAAGACACTTCAACTAATAATACTTGAAACACAACTAAAACTCCATGGTTACAAAATCTAGGTTAAAATACAAAAATATGCAACTTGAAGTAATGCCTTGAATCTCAATCACTCGGTCTCTTGTTTAACACCTGAAGATGGGGAGAAAAGGAGGGTGAGCTTAAAAGCTCGTGAGTAACATGTTTATAATCGTGAAACAAGAAAAAATCATTTATAAAATTCATTTTCATCTAACCTTTTCATAACCATAGCAATTTCGCATTTAAAAATATTAAAACACTTATTTCATGAAATTCTCAATTTGTCAACAATTCAAAATAGCACAAATCATGTATGCATCAATCTTGTCAAACATATCATGAGCACATAAGCACATCAGATGGGTGGATCCAAAATAGAACGTACTACACATTTCCCATAAGGGTGTGAAGCCGTGAACAAAACGTACTAACGCAATCCCACATAATAGTTTTGCGTAGCTGTGAACTTATGAGAGTCCATGCCACTAGCGGGCAGGTGGGAGAAGCCTTTAGTCTAAGTGCACTTGACTTAACTTAGAGGACCACCACAAGCCCACATAACATGTATTTCATGACTTGCAAAAGATATTGCCCAAAAAGGCACTTTTTGGAAACTTGTTTTTCATGAGCATGAAATGTTTCAAATGCATTTCCATTTCATAATTCATTCACAAAATTCATACACCAAACATATGAAGATTTCCCAAATTATTCAAGTAACAATAATGCAACATTTATAAAACAAAATGAAATCATTTAATTCTATTGCTTTTGAAAACATAGTCATGGCTCATTAACTCTATCATAAACATGAAACCCATTTTAATTTCCTTGCTTAAAGACTTGCTCAAAGGTGCCTCACCCTTTGCTCCTCTTGTCTTCCTTGAATTCCTTTAACAATAGCCAAAAATTCTATTCAATAGGATTTCCAATTTCTGATCAGGTAAATGAAGAAATTTGATAATAATTTCTTCTAGAAAAATGTTCCCCATTGTATTAAGTTTCTAATGACTCCAAAATCATTCAATTTGGTTCAGTAATCTGAAAGTTATGCCCCAAATATTTTTGGACTGTTCTTATACTAAAACAATATTTTATACTCAATTTCCATCCAAAATTTGAAATTTTTAGAGACTGAATTAAAACTCTATTTCTTCTGACCATTTGTATCGCTATGTCTCTAGTTTACACCAAATCAAAGATGAATGCATTTGGACATCTACAGAAAACGTTATGTCTAAAATATCAAAGCATGTTCTGTGCTGGAAAGTTGACCGCAACTAACTTTTACAGAAACATACTGCGGGAACATATTTTGCTACATTTTCCAGTTTTTAACTCCCCACCTTTCACATACATCCCATATTATACCTAAACCATCTTTTCTATTTCATTTTCAACTTCATTTCAACCCAATATCACTCACAAACCGATTCATGATCTATCTTTGATCATTAACTAAAAATTTAAAACATTTGCATACACAATCATCAACAACTTCTTACACACATTTAACTTCATTTTCACTTCTAACTTGCACTAAATAAGGTTCATTCATCAAATCAAAGGGATTAATGCTTATACTTGCTTTAGGCTCAAAGTTTTCAAACTCTTCAAGATCTCTCACTCTTGAAAGCTAAGAAACTTGAAACCCTAGCTTCCTTCTTTTCTTCTTCTTCTTTCCTCTTCTATAAAACTCTCTCCTTTTTCTCTAACTCACGTTTCTTTCTTCTTAGAAAATACAAGACAATATTTTTCTTTCCAAGTATGCCTTTAATGAATGTGTATTGTCCATTTTGCCCCTTCCTTTAATGCTTATGGCTTTTAAACTCAAGTGTCATGCCCAATTTGCCCTTATACAAATCTTACTACCTTAATTCAACTAACCCTTAAAAATATCCTACTAACATTAGCATAGTGATTAACTCCAAGTAGAAAAATTGCCTTCTATCAAAACCTCATACTTAATAAAAATCATGCTTAATTCAATAAGAAAAAAGTTCTGGGGCCAACATTTCTCTCCCTCTTAAAAGAGTTTCGTCATCGAAATTCTTATCTAATTGATCAAAAAGGCAGGATGTTCCTCCGTTTCCCATTTGACTTCCTTTCTTGAATGATTTTCTCAATCCATTTGATTTCTTCTTATTTCACATTGACTTATTCTACTGTGTGCTCATTCATCTCAATTTATTTTCATTCTTAACTTCTTGTGCCTGTAACACATTCATCAAGTCAATTTTTTATCTCTCGAACATATTTACTGATAATATAACATGGACCTATATAGCACCCTACTCCTGCAAGACACGTACCCAACATCCTTAGTGATATCCGAGACCGTGCCTCTTAATGGTGGCATGCTAAAGCACTCAAATAGTCAAAACTAAGCACATTTTTTTAAACAACAAACATATACACATTTTGAAAAAAATCAATAACCAAATCGGGCCCACTTTATTTCATAAACATTCTCAATCATCGCAAAACAATCATCAAAATTTCAATTGCCATTTGGGCGCATTACGAAAACAAAACATTTTTAGTCATACTGACTTTACATTACAATATAATTAGCTTGGTATACACGTTGTACAAGATTTTCGGAATACATTATTTTACAAAAATCACTGAATACAATTTATACAAAAACAAGAAAACACTAATGCAGATGCGAACTAATCTCGACCTCTATCTTTCCTTTGCATGCCGTAAGCATACTTCTGTTTGCCTAACAGGGTATTCTTCTGAGTCCTGAAAAATAATTGCAAATTTTGGGTGCGTTTTGTGAACTTAATGAGTAACCATCATCGATGGCTCACTTAATCACATAGCATATAATTCACCTCATTACACATTTTACACTTCACATTCAATACAATTTAATCACTCATATTATGCATATGCAGTGCACATGAGACCGATTTTCTATTTGTTACTTTATTGTAACCAAGTGCCTAAATTGTCCCATATAGGGATCATTGATAACAGTCCCTTATCCGCTTGGCAGATACAAGGCTCATCAAACGTTGAGCCTAAGGCTCTGATTCACTTTTGAGCTCGAAGTTCATTTTCACTCGTTGAGCTTTAATCTTTGATCGGTGGCTACTCTGGTCACAAAAGCTATTATGTTTCATGCATTCTTGAAATGAAATGCATCAGTCATATTTGTAGGATCCACATTCACTCACATTCACATATCATCGGACCGTAGTCCGACATTCAACATTAGAGTTGAGAATTCACACTTTTATTCATATGTAAATGCACATTCAGAACACATTTAACAATCAAATTATGTACATTTAGTTCATCCAATTCACATTCAATGAGCACTTCAATACCCCAATCAAACATCTCATCATTAGACCTTCTGTCCAGAACCTAACACAATCAATCACATTCATATAATCAGTCATTAGTCAATCGATACAAAAATTTAAACAAAACAAACAACAAAATGAGACTATCTCGGTCTACTCACGGTTCGCGCCAGAATAGCATTAGCTTCCAAGATCTGGAAACATCTGGATGTAGACGTTCTATCCTGTATCATCAATATGCAAAACACATTTTTCACACACATTATTTATTGCACAATCACATAAACATTCAGTTTTTCATACATGTATATGTGTAATGTATAATGCATGCTCAATGATAATTTTCAGGTATATTTTCCAATTTCACATCTTATGCTCATTCTCAATTCATGACTCATATTTATCTAATTGAACTTAGATTTACACTTCATTTACACAAGATCATTCTAAGTTCTCCATTTACTCTTTACCCTTTTTATGTGTCTAGCTTATTCATAAGCTTACACCTTAAGAACACTTGGTCACTCTATATCATAACTCAATTTCTTGTGATCTCTTTTCTAACCTCATATGATCCCATAATATCCAATTCTGATTCACAATTAATCACTTAATACATATTACTCAACTTCCTTGAACATAAATACAATCATATAAATATTTTCATTCCCATTATACTCATGCATTCGATACTTTGATTTCATCCATTCGTTCACTAAGTTTTAACCTTCATTTTCACTCCAAACCTATCATACATTAATATCATAAACCAAGGATCATTCTAGGTTCACTTTAAGACACATTTAAGCCTTAATTAGGGTCACTTGACTCGTGAATGTCCGTTAAACGGACATCCATATCTGTTAAATGGACCTTTATAAGTCACTTATAGAAATTTGAAAATTTGACCTTCTAAACGTCAAAATATCTTTCCGTAGTCTTCACAAAAGTTGTAGATCTTAAATTCCTATTTAAAAACATACCTACTTTACCTCAATCCGATATCTACAGAAAAAGTTATGCCTCCTACACTAAGGTATGTCCAATCACATTCTGTATTTTCCAGATGTCTAACTCTTTACTTACAACATTCAATTCCTCAGGCTTAGTCAATCATTTCTAGTTCAATACTCATCATTTATCCATATTCTAACTCGATTTCAAATCAATATCATTCATAACCAAATTATAGCCCATGATTAATCATAAGCACTAATAACAGAATATACATATATAAACACATTCATTATCAACTTTCTGCACTTGGTACTCAACTTCAAGTCAAAATTAGAAACTCTTAAAGATAGAATTTGAATTTGGTGTCTTCATGGAAAATGTAGCCTTACGTCTCTAATTTAACTCAAATTAAAAATCATCTCATTGGGATAACTATAGAACTAGTTATGGCTAAATTACAGAAGCATATCCAGTGGAATTGTTACAGCTAGCATATTCCAACCACTTTAAACACCATTATCAATTTGTCTCTAAACTTTCATCTTAATTCTTCTCTTTTCAAAACACTATACTTGCCTTTTCTTTAACTTCCATACTCAATCCAATCCATTCTTAAAACAAACAATAATCCACGTTTTTCTCCATCAAAAACAGAACATGAAACTCCATTTATCAGTCAAATTTTATTTACAATATCTACATCATTTTGACAATCCGTATATCACTAACTCATCACTACAACATCTTATGAACATCAATCATCATATATGTAAAGGTAAGATAATTATTTCCTCATTTCATCAACCACATTCCATCACATATAAAGTAGCACCATTTTGTGATCAAATAACCCATCATCATACATATCTCAGTCAACAAACAATAAGGAACAATATGCTACTTACTTGAGTTAGCTTCAAGATCTTCAAAATCACCATTAAACCCTAACTCTTTCATCTCCATGATCATCAACTTTCATGGAGGAATAGGTTAGGTCTTTGAGTAGCAAGGTGAAAAAAGAAAAAGAAAATGAAGTAGCAAGTGCAAAGAGAGAGCAAGATTTAACATTGATGAAGGTGGGAGAGAGTGAGTGGCGTGGATAAGAGAAAAGAATGGAGAAGGATAAAATGAAGAAGCATGTAACGAAAATCATGGTGAAAGACCATAAAACGATCTTTCAATTAGGTAAACAATCGTGGGTGAGGTGTGTGGCAAGGCGAGTGAAACTTGTCACTTGCTACATGTCACCTCCCTATGGTCCCAATTGGTCCACTTTGATAACTAGTTCATTTTGTCTCCAATTTCTAATCCAATTGACTCCCAATCTACAATGACACTTGTCATTAAATCTTAATGTCATATATAAAAATTTCCATTGCCATTCGACTCCTAATTTTGTTACTATTCACCAATTGTTCTACCACTTGACATTTTTCTAATCCAAAAATACCCTTAATTTCTAAAAAATTTCCAAATTTTCACCAAAATTTTAATTCACTACTTATACATTCCCACTCAATTTTTAAGACGCAAAACCATAATTCGCATCATATTCACATTAAACCAACCATTTATACCAGAAAAATGTCAATTGAGTGCATAAACAATTATTTTAATGTGTGCAATAATCAAATTCATATTCGTTGTAATACCTGGTATCTAGTTTAACCGGTGCACCGAAATAAATCAGTATTTAAGACTGATGTCATTAAAAATTTTAGAACAATGAATAATAATTTTAGTGACATCAAATTAATGATGTATGACATTTTTCGGTGGTCATAGAAAATTGTCCGGGCAGATGCTTAAAAACCAGAACAAGAATGGCATTTTTGTAAATAAGTGGACTTAGGGAGTATATAAGGAGGTAAGTGGGAGAATAAGACAAAAGAGTTGCATTCTTCTTCTCCCCCATTCACGACAGCCACCATTGGAGTCCCTCTCAAGCTTTTTTCAATCTTTGTAACAAGAAGAGGAAGGAGATTCAAGCCATTTGGGTGGTCTAAAAAGGTAAGACTCCATTCCTTTGCTTAGATCTATGGATTAAAGCTTGATTTTTCTCTTCTTTTGTGAAACCCATTTGAGGGAATGCATGAGTTGGATGATTTGGATGATAGATCTGTGTTCTTTGATGTCCAATGACACTGATTCTTGAAGAAATTTTGTGTATATGGTGATTTGGGAGGTTAAACCAAAACCTAGGGTTTTGAAGGTTGAGCTGTCACGGAGACAGATTCGTGACTCTCTTTGCTCATTTTGTTTGAGCTATTTAACATGCGAATCCGAAGAACCTCAAAACGTAGAAGTTGTAGATCTATATGTCTACTATCTTCATGAATTTTCCACGATTTTAGGGTGAGTCGAATGAGAGTAATAGGCCCCGAATTGGTACTGGTCTAGAATACCAGTTATATTAAAACGAGAACTGAACTTTAATTGTTTGAGGACCTTAGAGTTAGAATTGGATGATGCGTTCTTCTTACGAAATGTTCCAAAATTTGTCTTCTAAGTTCTGTAAAAAGGTTATTTTAATTAGATGTGTATTCTGTGAGATATGGCCGAATAAGTGAAGGTTGCTACTAACCTTAGAGTGACAGAAGAGAGCAGAAACAGAACAAGCTTGTAAAAATCACAATAAATCCAAGTTGCATCGTTTTTAATTCGTCTTTGGATATGTGATAGCCATATAAGTCTATTGAAAATGAAGCTTTGAAGCACCTCAATTTGATGATAAATGATTGAGTTATAAGGTTTTAATTCGGTAAGGGTCCGACTCATGACTGCATGTTAAAGCTGATTGTAAATGGGAGATTTGGATCTCCTTAATGACCGAATTAGAACATGGTCATAAAAGAAGAAATGTGAGTTTATGTGTTAACTAGAGGTCTGGAAAGTTTGAAAAACATTGGACCTTTGTGTTAAGAGTTATTCCATCACAAATGGGACTTATGCAGTTTTGTAATGTTATGTGTTAAGAAATGAGGGTTTGTATGAGAATGACTAATGAGGGTATATATATTTTCATGCATGTTACCCAATAGCTTGTGAAAGCGGACAAGGGATAGAACTAGAAGTTGTACCTAGTACCTCCCAAGTTCAAGAAAGGTAGAAAAGAAACCAGAATTTCTGAGATAGTCGAGGTGAGTATAATCATACTACTATACTTGTGTAGTAAGCCTTTCTTTTATCTTGCGGCTTGTTGAATTGTTCTTGA